>LGRX02022205.1:0-35546 GCA_001247695.2 Cymbomonas tetramitiformis
GCAAGTGGGCCTGGTGCGTGCGGCATCGCCAAGGCAAGTGGGCCTGGTGCGCGCGGCATCGCCAAGGCGAGTGGGCCTGGTGCGCGCGGCATCGCCAAGGCAAGTGGGCCTGGTGCGCGCGGCATCGCCAAGGCAAGTGGGCCTGGTGCACGCGGCATCGCCAAGGCAAGTTGGCCTGGTGCGCGCGGCATCGCCAAGGTGGCAGCACCTGCAAAGCTATCTTGTATCGACAGCTCAAACGTGCGCCGCCCGCTGCCCAGGGCGCCCTGCGAGGCCGCCACCACAATCGCTTGCTCCGTGACCCCCACCCCCGACCCGTCCTCCTCCGCATCCCCGTACATCAGGAGCTCGTCTGCGGCGTCATCCTCATCTGCACGCCCCGCCCCAGCCCAGGTGTCCCCCGCCCGGCGGTCCTCAAGGTCGCAGCTGCGGCATCTCACTCGAGAGGCGCCACTCCCAGAAGCCACTCGGTCATCCTCGCGCGGCTGAACCGAGGCCGCGCGCGCGCGCTGCACAGCTCCGAGCAGCCTGGCGCTCCCACGCGTCTTTGGACGGGGTGGTGCTTCCTCGCGGAGGAGGCAGCGCATCTGAGAAGGAGAGGTGGCAAAGGCGCTCCGCGGAGAACTTCGGCGCGGAACGAAGCCCAGGTAAGCCACGCTCAGGCGCGCCCTCCTATTGGGCCGGGATGCAGCCTGGGCGAGCAAGGCAAGGGCGCACCCTCCTCGAGGTCGCCCTCGCCTCCGTCCTCCACTCTCCTTTTCTTTGCGGGTGGGGCATCTGCGCACCCCCCCACTCCCCCTCCAATCTTTGCGGGTGGGGCCTCTGCCGCACACCCCCACCCTCCCCTCCAATCTTTGCGGGTGGGGCCTCTCTGCTTACCACCCTCCCCTCCAATTTTTGCGGGTGGGGCCTCTGCGCACCCTTCTCCCCCTCCAATCTTTGCGGGTGGGGCCTCTGTGCACCCCCTTCTCCCCCCTCAATCTTTGCGGGGTGGGGCCTCTGCGCATCCCCCACTCCCCCTCCAATCTTTGCGGGTGGGGCCTCTGCGCACCCCCACCACTCCCACTCCAATCTTTGCGGGTGGGGCCTCTGCGCACCCCCTTCTCCCCTCCAATCTTTGCTTGGTGGGGCCTCTGCGCACCCCCCACTCCCCTCCAATCTTTGCGTTGGGGCCTCTGCACCCCCACTCCCCCTCAATCTTTGCGGGTGGGGCCTCTGCTGCACCCCCCACTCCCACCTCAATCTTTGAAGGTTTGGGGCCTCACATACCCCCCACTCCCCCTCCAATCTGGTCAAGTTAGGCGGCAGTTAGCTAGACTCTACCGCCTGCGGGAGCCCACCAACAAGCCATGCGATGGCACTCCCTCAACAGAAGCACGCGCTGGCATAGAGGGGGCGGCAGGCACCTATTGAAAGGGCCGCAGCAGGGGGCGCCATGAGCTTCTCCTTGAGGCCGACCAGCAGCGAGTCCCCTGACCGGTCCCAAGACGCCGCCCCCAACACCGCGTTCCACGCTGGATGTTCACGGTTAGGTGCTGGGGAGCTCACCGAGGCGGCTTCCAAAGAACACGAGGTTAGGTGCTGGGGAGCTCACCGAGGGCGGCTTTCCAAAGAACACGAGGTTAGGTGCTGGGAGCTCACCGGCGGCCTCCCAAGGAACACGGAGGTTAGGTGCTGGGGGCTCACCGAGGCGGTTTCCAAGGAACACGAGGGTTAGGTGCTGGGGGAGCTCACCGGCGCTTCCAAGGAACACGGGGTTAGGTGCTGGGGGCTCACCGAAGAGCTTCAAGGAACATGAAGGAGTTAGGTGCTGGGGAGCTCACCGGCGGCTTCCAGGAACACGCGGTTAGGTGCTGGGGAGCTCACCGAGGCGGCTTCCAAGGAACACGAGGTTAGGTGCTGGGGAGCTTACCGGCTTCCAAGGAACATGAGGTTAGGTGCTGGGGAGGCTCACCGAGGGCGGCTTCAAGGAACACGCGGTTAGGTTAGGTGCTGGGGAGCTCACCGAGGCGGCTTCCAAGGAACACGAGGTTAGGTGCTGGGGAGCTTACCGAGGCGGCTTCCAAGGAACACGAGATTAGAGTTCACGGCACACAGGCCCGAGGTGAGCACCGCCGCGCCGCACCGCACCAGCCGCATTCCAGACACCATGCGCCCTGCCCCCTCCGACCCCCCTCGCCACCCCGTGGGTATCATGATCATCCGCACGATGCTCGGATAGGACCTCTCAAGTGTGAAACAAATGCGTGAGTGCAACGACAGCAGCATGTGCGTCGAGGGTGTCGTGGGGGCTCGAAACCCTACAACCTTTCTCAAAACCCTACACTCCGAATGGGGCTATATTTGTCATATTTTCCTTCTGTAGAGGGTGCTCAGGCGGGTCCCGGTAAAGAGTTCTGCCCTCGACATCTTGACCAGGACGGCATGGTGTGTAAAGCATAGTCTGCCCCCCTCACGCCCCTATCCCAGGGCCCACCGTCGTATAGCAAATCACAGGCTGCCCCCTCCCTATCCCAGGGCCCACCGTGCATATAGCAGATCACAGGCTGCCCCCTCACGCCCCTATCCCAGGGCCCACCGTCGTATAGCAGATCACAGTCTGCCCCCCTCACGCCCCTATCCCAGGGCCCACCGTCGTATAGCAGATTGAGCACGAGCAGCACTCCGGTCTTGGTGGATATCAGCATCGTGTCCCGCTCCACCCACACCCCTCGCGCACCGTCTAGCGCAGCGGCTGCCTGCCACACGACCCAGGGTCATCAGCAAGCACGGGGGGAGGTCGGAGCACACCGAGCGTCGATGCGTGCTTTCTACGCAAAAGCAATGCGCGAGCGCATTGTGCAGAGAGGTGCGGTCCGCGCCTAAGCAGCCCCAACAGGAACGGGAGGAGGAGGTGATATGACAGCATAGTGCGGATGGCCGAAAGTCCGGAAGGAAGGCTCGGCCGGCGGCTCGAGGGACCGGGTGATAAGAGGGGATGGGCATGCCTCTGCCCGAGGCGCCCCCTCCGCCGCAGCCGGCGCCGGTGAGTAGATAGACGCCATCTTGGTGGCTTCCTCCCCAACCACCCCTGCCGATCCCTCCACGAGCACCAAATTTCAGCATCACAGCCGCGGCCATCAGCCGGCCAATCAGCACGCGAGCAACAGGCCGCGCACCTGGGGCAAGCTCGCCGCCACGTGCCATCGGATTCACCGCAAGTGCGCAGGAGTGGCCCTGCCCCCCTCCACGCCATTGCCCCTCCCGGTTCATTCACGGCGAAAGCGCACCTCTAAGGGGGGAAATACGATGCAATGGCTGGGCGGAGCTGGGGCATCGCATCACATCCATTGCCAGCATGGCTTTCAGCATGGCTCATAGATCACGCCTCCCCCTCATGGCTCATAGATCACGCCTCCCCCTCATGGCTCATAGATCACACCTCCCCCTCATGGCTCATAGATCACGCCTCCCCCTCATGGCTCATAGATCACGCCTCCCCCTCCCCACACACACTGAGTGGTGTGAGGCAGACCAACCAAAGCGCTCCGGACCAACACCAGAGTGGGAGAAAACGGTGTGTTAGCACAGAAAGGGGGCGTGGATCAGCAGCACACCCTCGCAGATGGCAGCGCCGCCCGTGGCAGGCGTGTGCCCGTGCCAAGCATGAGCGCTGCGCGTGCGCGCACCCCCCTCACAAGCGTGCGCGCACCCCTCACAAGCAAGCGCGCACCCCCACAAGCAAGCGCGCACCCTCAGCGCAAGCGCGCACCCCTCAAGCAAGCGCGCACCCCCTCACAAGCAAGCGCACCCCCCTCACAAGCGACAAGCGTGCGCGCACCCCTCACAAGCGTGCGCGCACCCCCCTCACAAGCGCGCACCCCCCTCACAAGTCTCGCATCGGTCAGGGCGGCTTGCCTGAGTGTGATAAAGGATCAGATTGGCGCAAAAGACCACCGCCCCGCCGATTGGCGACGGCGCCGGATACACCCGAAAAGCGTCGGAAGGCAGGCCCTTGGCCGACCACACCAGGGGGTGCCTCTTGTCTGCCAGGTTCACGCTCATGACGCTCAGGCGGCACGTGTCCTTCCTGCAACCGGCCACATCGCCACCCTCATCCACGCCGCCTCGCGCCTTGCCTTGCAGCCGCTCCCGCGCCCGCGCTGCGCCCGCAGGATGACGGGGGGCAAGCTGAGAGGGTCAGGCATGCGCCCGCAGGATGACGGGGGCACGCTGAGAGGGTCAGGCATGCGCCCTCAGGGCACGCTGAGAGGGTCAGGCATGCGCCCGCAGGATGACGGGGGCAAGCTGAAAGGGTCAGGCATGCGCCCGCAGGATGACGGGGGCAAGCTGAAAGGGCCAGGCATGCGCCCGCCGGCTGACGGGGGGCAAGCTGAAAGGGTCAGGCATGCGCCTGATGGCAGAGAGGGTCGGGCGAGTAGCAAGAAAGCCAGAGGCACACCTGACGGCAAGGCGCGCTGACCACGTGGCATCGTCTTCCCACAGCATTATCAGCGAGGGCTCCGCATAACCTGCCACGTCAGCGTCCCCCAAGAATGTAGCCCATGCGCCATATGAGCGAAAGTCTTCGTGACATCGGTCGACCCCGGCACACGTACAAGGGTTTGGAATGAAAATGTAGGGAGGCTCACGTAGCATGCTTAGCATGTAACGCACACTCGAAGAGCCCGAGGGCGGGCGGCGGGCGAAGGGCGGTGTGGTGGAGGAGGGGGGTATCAGGGGCGATGCGGTGGACTGCGGGGATGCAGCGGCACAGAAATGGCGCATCGGAATCGGTCCTCCGGGGAGCACTCGGAGAGGAGCAGGGCTGCAGTGCAGAGGGGAGCACACGGCCAGCGCTCGGAAAGGAGGCGGTGGCGAGGTACCGTTCAGGAACGCAATGTCGCGAACACGCTTTACACGCAAGACGTGGAGGTCCACCACGTACGACTTTGCAACTGCCGCCGCGCCTGATCGACCGCCTTCCCACACATTCAGGGACCCTTCCACCGCACCATCACTGCTGGAGCATACTCTCCTCCACACCCCCCCCGCCCCCACATGAAAGAATTCCCGCAACAGCACGCCATCCCCTGTCCGCCTTGATCAGTTGAGCAGCTTCCCCTCACGCCCCACCCTTCCCGCCCCCGGTTCCACCAGGATGCCGTGTCTCTGCAGAAGAAAGAGGCCACCACAAAGCAAGGGATATCGTCGGGTTGTATGCAGAGGAAGAGCCCGTGGAGATTAAGGCTGATACTTAGCGTGTGACGTTACGGGGGAGAGAGGCTGGGATGTTGTGTCTGAAGGTAGAAGGGGAGACGCAGGGACATAGTGTTTCAGGGTGAAAGGGGAGAGGCGGGAATCTTGGAGTGCAAGGTGCATGAATCCAACATCAGCATCCAAGATCCCCTCCTAAAATGGCATAAAAACCGAGCTGTACTCCTCTTCCCCCCAAAGACGGCGTGAGCGATGCATACTTATAGGCACCCGCAGGCTTTTGCACACCCACGTCCAGGGCCAAATATCCCGAACCAACTCTGAGAGTGTAAAGGGAGACGTTGTCAGGAACGGGTCTGAAGTAGATCGGGCCTCAGGATGGCTGGGGAGAGACAGGAAGATAGGGACTGTTCCTCAACGTTCACAAGTGAGGGTCGCGGATGTCGGGCCTCACTGCGCACGGGGCACTGCAGGGTTTCAGGAAGTGGGCCTTTCACCAATAGGAGTCGTGACTTGCGAAGTTTTAAACTAGAGGTGTATTGAGAGGGACGAAGCTGAAAATTCCTGGGGTAAGCAAACCTCAGAGTTATAGGCCCACTTGTGTTACGGGCCATCACCTCCGGAATGCTGGGCTTGTGAGGTCAACTTGGGGGTATACAGATCGTCCGCCAGCTTTCGAGGGGTGGCGATGTCGTCCTCTTCGCTGTGGCTCGCGGCCTCCAGGAAGGCGATGCCCCCCGCAGGGAGCAGTGCGGCGACACAGCGACCCTGGACGGGGATCCAGCACACAGGGACCCCCTTTTAGAGCTGGCAGAAAGGATGAAGTTGGAAATAAGGCAAAAAACAGATTTGCAAAACTGAGGCTAACTTGTTGAAGCTTCCGAGAGGTCCGAGAGGGCTTGCAGCAGCTTCTGCGAAGCCGGTGAGAGCGACGCGTAGGGTTTGAAGCGCACGTGAATGTCCCTTCACACACACCGTCATACACGGCAGGGCGTAACGAGGGCTGAGGCGACAAAGCGCAAGCTGCTTAAACTTCCTGGCTTGCATGCCCGTGATACGCATGGCCCTCGGACAATCTGCGGAGGTTTCGGAGAGTGAAAATGAGCTGTGTGCACACAACTTGCTCCTCACTCTATCTGCGATCGCTGCGACGGAGTCCGCAGGAGTGAAGGGTGACCTGCTCGTTGTGGGTAGCGCTAATTGTGAGCGAGGCGTGGTGCTCGACTTAGGGCGGTGATCGAAAGCATTCGCGCAATATGTTTGGGAGGTGGGCCGAGTGGCCTAGCGGGAGGTGGGCCGAGTGGCGTAGCCTCCGCGCTGCGTGCAGAGATCTGACTCTTGGTGGACTATTAGGCTGTCTCGCTGCGGCAGCGAACCGTGCGGCAAAAGCACCACCGCCTTGACGGCAAGGACCTTGCTGATATTGTGCGCTGGCGGTGCTTCGAAGGCTGAAACCGCTCACCAGGGGCTCTGATATGACGTACGGAGCCAACACAGGTCTGCTTGGTGGGTTTACAACGCCCGCGCCATATGAAGCCCCTTCGTAAGCGTGCAGAGAACTTGTTGTGAGCTGCCATGAGACGAGGTTGAATTCAACCACTGCGATTCGAGCTTCCGCAAACGCCAGCACGAGAGAATCCCTCAGCTCCACCGCTCGGCCACTGGTTTCCCTGTGAAGCACGCGCGGCGCGGCGTCAGCCGGCAGGTATGAATCGAATTATCGTATCGATCGTTATCGACCTTGGAGAGCAGGTGAGTGAGGTCGGAAAGCAAAACGAGTTCGGAGTGGGAAAAGGGCATGTATTGAGAGCCCTGGAAGGCGTAAAACGTGTAATGCTTGATAAGCATCTTGGTCACGCACTCGCCTAACGCACGCGCTCACTGACCATCTCTTCTTCTCAACACATTAATGCAAGCAGAAATTTAAACAAGTTCTTGCCTTGATGGGGACTTAGGAGTCTCGGTGCGCAAGGACTATACGCAAAGATCTGATATTGTAGAAAGAGATAGCTACACTCAAGGGTCGCATCCACTAGTGCTGCCCGAAGGCCGAAGTGAACTTTGATACTTGCAAGTGCATTTATCACGATCAAAATAGCTTGAGAGGTGTTGGAAACAACACCTTGGACGCAGAACACATATCGACTCGACAACACCCTGAAGAGGATATTCTGCAACGAGTTCGAACTTTGTTGACTGCTCGATGGGGCCCGTAGAATGTCCGTGCTTGAGGGCATACACCTCGAGCAAGCCCTCCTGTGGCAGGATGAACTCTTAGTCAGCACTAAAAGAGAATGACCTACACGTAAATTTTCTTAAAAACTGCCCTCATTCAGGCTTGGGGATGCAACCAGAAAGAGGAATAAGAGCAGCACCTTCACAACGACGAGATTAGGTAAGCAAGCTGGCTCCTGAACGGGCGTTCGCTCAGGATGGGTAAGATATGCCGTAACACAATGCTCAACACCGGTCGAAACATGTAACGTCTTGTAGACTGTGAAACTCATTTTTTATTCACGTTCACAGAGACCTCAGCATTGTGCATCAGGGCCCAACCACAAGGTCAAACACCAGCTGATCAGAGCGGGTTCCTTCCATGGATAAAACGACGATAAGAGCTTTGCAGTTTTCTTGCGAACGCGTGGTGTGATATTTCAGGCATGCATTACGGGGTTCGTGTGTTGAGGAATTTTAAAATCGTAATTGTACAATGAAGATACTCCGTTCCGTTGTATTTGATGTCCTGTACAGATAATAGTCTCTTCTTAGAGCCAGAGTTGCGAAAAGTTTTTTTGTCCAGAATCACAAAAATCTATCTCACAGACTCACACACAAGCTCACAAGTCACAACCAGTGTTGTCAGTAGGCAGCTTTTGACCCACAGTAGGCTTGACAGTAGGGGAGGCTAGTTGGGGGGTTGCGCGACAGTATCCCGACAGTAGGTGAGGGCTCAGTAACTTACTCATGGAGAGAGAGACTTTCACCCCCCCATAAGGTGGGGGAGAGTGTCTCCTGTGTGTGCCCCTATGCGTGTGCGCACCCTCCAGCGCTCAACCCCCCTCCTATGCGTGTGCGCACCCTTCAGCTCAACCCACCCCCTATGCGTGTGCGCGCCCTCGAGCTCAACCCACCCCTATGCGTGTGCGCACCCTCGACTCAACCCACCCCCTATGCGTGTGCGCACCCTCCGGCTCAACCCGCCCCTATGCGTGTGCGCACCCTCCACTCAACCCACCCCCTATGCGTGTGCGCGCCCTCGAGCTCAACCCACCCCCTATGCGTGTGCGCACCCCCCGCACCGCTCATTCTTTGGTTGAGCTGGAGGGTGCAGATGAGCAAGGGGGGCCATTCTTTGGTAAAAAGAAACATACCTTTGTAGAAGAGACAGAAACTCGAAACGTAATTTTTCCTACATGGACCACGCAAGAACGAAAAGGTTAGAACTCCAAGCCGCTAAAGAAAAGGAAAGATCGGACGTCCAAACAAAGAGGGTGAAAAGAAGATAGAAAGCACACCTTTATTGTGTGGCATCCCGGGTTTTCACCGAGACCTCAGCTTGAGCTTTTTCTTCAGGCCCTGAATAAAAGTTCAATGCCTTAACAAGTTGTTGAGGGCCTTAACAAACAGTTCAAGGATCATTCTTTGGTAAAAAGAAACATACCTTTGTAGAAGAGATAGATGATGGAAACTCGAAACGTAATTTTCCTACATGGAGCACGCAAGAACGAAAAGGTTAGAACTCCAAGCCTAAAGAAAAGGAAAGATCGGACGTCCAAACAAAGAGGGTGAAAAGAAGATAGAAAGCACACCTTTATTGTGTGGCATCCCGGGTTTTCACCGAGACCTCCAAACCGCAGTTTGGCGCTCTGTGTGAGCTAATGCCTCGATCGCAGTGCAAACTATAAAAAAAAAAAAAACTGTCGTCAAAAAGATAGGGTTGCGGAGAGATCACCCATCTCTTCGAAAAGTTAACCAAAGGAAGTGATGAAAATACTTACACGGGGTAGTTTTCCGCGAGGAAAACGCTCGTGAAGTCAAAATAGTCGTGAATAAAATAGCGGTTTCCCCGCTATCGAAGGGTCTGAAAACCTGCGAATCTTTCAAATAGGAGAAGGTAAGTAAACGAGTGTCGTTGAACACTCTTCTATTGTGTGGCATCCCGGGTTTTCACCGAGACCTCCAAACCGCAGTTTGGCGCTCTGTTTGAGCTAATGCCACGCTCGCAATGCAAACTGAAAAAAACTGTCGTCAAAAAGATAGGGTTGCCAAGAGATCACCCATCTCCTCGAAAGTTCAACCAAATGAAGTGATGAAAATACTTAAATGGGGTAGTTGTCCGCGAGGAAGACGCCGGTAAAGTCCAAACCGCCGTTAGAATAGCAGTTTTCCCGCTGTCGAAGGGTCTGCCGATCTGTGAATTTGTGAACAAGAGAAACTTCGAGTGCAAACGCGTATGATTAAGCGTAGCTAGAAAATTGTCATGTTACCATACGATATAACGGAAATAAAATACAAACCAACTGTAAGAAAATCGTAGTGCACCATCTCGTCGAAACTTCCCAAAGCCAAAGAGCGTTCCAAGCGCTAGCGTAAAACTCTTCTAGAGTGGCCCACAACAAGGCGTGGACATTCTGAAACAAAATATTGTTACCGAATAAAATAAAATACTGCGCTAGAAATGCCCCAAAGGGGTTATTTCACCGCTTACTTGAATCGCGGTCAAGTCCGAAGTGTTTCGAAAATTCAGGGGGCGCTCCACTATAAAGTTAATTTATATATTTCCAAGAGAAAATCTTGTGATGGTTGTATAATTTCTGCCCGCGACGTTTGCCCCCTGAACTTTTCATCATAAGTCTCCCACCAACTGCCGGAACTACTGCCTGTGTCACCCCTCGCCCTGAGGTGCCACATCAACATTTGTCATTCTGCAGTTTCCGACCCGCTAATAAAACAACCAAGTTATTTTATTATCTCATCTCAGAGTTTGCACCCGCCTTTCGACTGCCTCCGGACGCTTCGTTTTCCTTCGGTATGTGTGATATATAATATGCATTATATATATATATATATATCACACTCTCCATCACCTCACTCCTTTGTGCGGCGCGACTGTTGGGGGCGCGCGGCCTGTGCGGCGCGATTGTATCCTCCATGACACAACCTCACTCTGAAGTGTCTACGTGGCACAACCACAACCAGCTGCCGGCGTCACACCTCGATCGTGCAGTTCTCTTCAGACGTGGCGCCCCACGGCGGGCTGCCAGCCAATTCCTTGCTTTCGGATCGGCTTCGGTTTTTCAAGATTCGTTAGGTGAGTTAGCTTCAGGGCAGAAGTCCTCTCCGGAGGCCCTTCGACCAGTTTTCGAGAAAACATTTGTTTTATCTTGTTTTGACATCTTTTTGCATACTTAAGGGTCAAAATTCTTTCGGCCAATCTTCGACCTCCCGAACCCTCTTTTTGGAAGACTCTCTCGGCCAGGGGCCGGTCAATCGCGACAGGACTTCTCCCCTGGTTAGCTTAGTAGGTTCGGTGTGTTGCAGAATGTGTGGACTGCCCGTCGGAGTTCGACGAGGCTCCAGCCACGGCAGTGCCGGAGGTCCCGGAGGCCCCGGGGGTCCCGGAGGTCCCGAGGATCACAGGCAGGCTGAGACAGCGGGTTGGCTTCTGGAGATCTTTCGCCTCCTCTATGGTGGTGACGTGGATCCTTTTCGGCGTCCCGCTCACTTGGATTGCGGGCCCCCCGCCTAGCCGGTTCTCGGCTAATGCACGTTCGGCTTTGGCAGAGGAGGAGTTTGTCACAGAGGCGGTTTTCGGCTTGGTTCAGTCTGGCGCAGCAGAGGAGTGGCTCACTCAGCCCGCAGTTGTGTCACCGTTAGCAGTAGCTTACAGGGACATGGGCCCAGATACACCGCCTAAGAGGCGGCTTATTTGGAATGGCAGGTATGTAAACTCTTTCATAGTAGTCCAGAAGTTCAAGTATGAATCTCTGGCTATTGTGAGCGATTTACTTTTGTGGCAGGGCTCTCTTTGGTCTTTTGACCTGACGTCCGGCTACCACCACGTAGAGTTACACCCGGACTTTCATACCTACGTGGCTTTTAGCTGACAGGAGAGGTTCTATGTGTTTAAGGCTCCACCTTTCGGTCTGGCGCCTGCCCCTCACTTCTTCACCAAGATCACCAATGAGCTAGCTGCTCGGTGGAGAAGGCAAGGTGCAGGCTTGGTTCACTACCTGGATGATTTTCTTTTCCGATTCAGAGACCTTCTGGCAGGCCCTTTGCACAGGAGCAGGCGGCAGTCCTTCAGAACGTGGGGGACAGTGGTTTCTTGGTTAACCAGGAGAAGCTGGTATCGGGTTTTCAGGAGTTGATTGAGTTCCTGGGAATCGGTATTGACTCTTGCTGGATTTGACACTGTGCCACCCGAAACTGTCACATGTCACTTCCTATAACCGGGTTGAAATAGGACCAGAGCGCAAATATTTATCAACAATGCGTATCACGCGTGCAGCAAGCCGGCATGTCATGTACACATCGGGGTAACGATTCAAATCGGTTGCCGGCGCGTTTGATAAGCTGTCAATGGCCCACACCCCAGCGTTTGACAGGTCATCGTAACGGAGCAACACACTGATATTTACCAACGGAACATTGGGCACATGGAGCATGGAAACGAATGGGGAGCAAGTATCATCGCCACATCGAATCAGCCATTCCAAGATGGGAAGTGAGGACGATTCTGATCTTTCAGTCGAATTGAATCGCACATGTAGAACATGTTCGTGGGGGGACTCGGGCAGTGGGGTTAAAAGGGTAGGCTATTTAATTTAGAATATTTTTTCGTAATTTTAGAATAACCCATTTTCATCGTTAATTTAGAATAAGTTTTCTTTATGTCATCCGGCTATGACCGGTGCATGCATCCATGACGCTGTACTGTACCTGTTGAGCTATCGCCATGCCATGCGAAATATTACACTGAAGTATGGCTGGCACAAATTTTACCAAAGGTAATACCTGGTAAAAGTAATACCGGTATTTTACCCGGTATTACTTTTACCCAAATTTCATTACCCCAGTGCAGGGTGGTATTACCACATTTTACCAAATTTTCATACCTTTGGTAATACCGGGTACGAGTATTACCGGGTATTACCCCCGCCATACCATCGATTTTACCCGATTTTACCATGAAATTTCGGACCGATTACCCGATTATCTTACCAAAATTGCCGAAATCTGTCCCATTAAACTTTTGTGAAAATTCGAAATTCGTGCAAGAAAGACAATAGCAAGTTTCGGGAACAATGGGCGAGGTCGCAATGTGCAATATGTGCTTGATTCGATGCAGTTTTGATAGATTAGAGGTTCGTTTAAACCGCTTTTCTTGAATATTGCCAAAATTCCCATCCCGGTATTACCCTAGTAATACCGGGTAAAGTAATACCGGTATTTTACCTGGTATTACCAAGACCCAAAATCCTTTACCCGGTAAAATGCCAGCTATACACTGAAGGGTTGTCTTGCCGTGATGTCCATATGTCCGAATGGAACCAAAAACCGTTCGATTAAAATCGAACGGTTTTTGGTTCCATTCGGAAAGATTCACGGCCGTGAATCTAAAAGTCACGGCCGTGAAGCACGACTTTGTGCGCATAATGACTTTTATTATTTGCCATCTTTGCCACAATAGACACTCACGGCGTGTTCTGCTTGGAAAAAAAGTAAGTAACTTGAAGCCTTGAGCTTCAAGTTACTGAAAGATATGTATCTTGGCAGTATGTGTGCCAAGTTTCGTGCTCTAGGACGCACGGGAAGCCCTCGGCTGTTTGGCATCTTTGGGTTTGGGTGTCACGTTCGAACCCAAACCCAAAGCATCTGCCTTAGAAATAAATTGCGCGTTTCGCGCACAAGTAACTTGAAGCCTTGAGCTTCAAGTAACTCAAAGATATGTACCATGGCAGTATGTGTGCCAAGTTTCGTGCTCTAGGACGCACGGGAAGCCCTCGGCTGTTTGGCATCTTTGGGTTTGGGTGTCACGTTCGAACCCAAACCCAAAACATCTGCCTTAGAAATTAATTGCGCGTTTCGCGCACAAGTAACTTGAAGCCTTGAGCTTCTGGTAACTTAAATATATGTACCGTGGTAGTATTCGTGCCAAGTTTCGTGCGTTAGGACGCACGGGAAGCCCTCGGCTGTTTGGCATCTTTGGGTTTGGGTGTCACGTTCGAACCCAAACCCAAAACATCTCCCTTAGAAATAGATTGCGCGTTTCGCGCACAAGTAACTTGAAGCCTTGAGCTTCTGGTAACTTAAATATATGTACCATGGTAGTATTCGTGCCAAGTTTCGTGCGTTAGGACGCACGGGAAGCCCTCGGCTGTTTGGCATCTTTGGGTTTGGGTGTCACGTTCGAACCCAAACCCAAAACATCTGCCTTAGAAATAGATTGCACGTTTCGCGCACAAGTAACTTGAAGCCTTGAGCTTCTGGTAACTTAAATATATGTACCATGGTAGTATTCGTGCCAAGTTTCGTGCGTTAGACGCACGGGAAGCCCTCGGCTGTTTGGCATCTTTGGGTTTGGGTGTCACGTTCGAACCCAAACCCAAAGGCAAAGGCATAGGACAGTTTCGTAGATTCTGTCCCGATGCCTTTGCAACCTCGCTTGCTAACTCATATTACAATGAATATTCAACATTCAAGCGTTGGATACCCCACGCCAACGGGAAGCGCTCGGCTGATTTGTTATTTGGGTATGCGCACCCAAATGATAAAAAACGCATCTTTGAAACTCGTTAGTTTCAAAGATGCGTGGCCGATGCCTTCGTGCTTATGTGTGTTAATCCATATGAAATATTCCATGGAATAAATGTGAATATCCTGCACAAACGGGAAGCGCTCGGCCGTTTTGTAAAATTAGGGTGCACCCAAAATACAAAACGCATCTTTGAAACTCGGAAGTTTCAAAGATGCTTGCCGGTCGCGTGCAGCGGTAAAAGGCAAGTCAAAGGGTTTAGGATATAGAAGAAGTACAGGGGCCTTATTTTCAAGCAGAACACGCCGTGAGTGCCTATTACAACGGCGCCCACCATTATCACAAGTGAGACAAACCTTCTTAAAGCTTTTCGGAGGCTTCCTCATGATGGCAAGCGGGAACGAGAGCGTTTGACCTGTGTGCACATTATTTGAACACGGGTCGTGAAAAGGACCACCGGTCATAGCCGGATGACATCAAGAAAACTTATTCTAAATTAACGATGAAAACGGGTTATTCTAAAATTATGAAAACTTATTCTATATTAATTATTTTTCCGGTTAAAAGGATGGTGTCCAGCGCGAACATTTTGAGGTGGTCCGCGATTAATTTCGGAGACATGCACATTCCGCGAGGTGCCACCATTTCAGGATACTTTTGATGATAAATGCTCTGTAGGCGTAGCAGGGAGACATCGGCTCGGTGAATTAAAAGACGAAGGTTGGCGTCCTCCATAAAAAAAATGTAGGCGGTAAGAAGAGAGCGGGTGATAGCGTTGCCGCAAGGGACTAGCCCAACACTTAGCGCGGGTTGCGCACGCTCGATTCGTTATTGTATCATTGAACTGTACGCAGACACATCTTATTCGGCAGAGATTCCCGAGATACATACATAACGGTTCATTGGAATGATCGATTTTGTAAGGAATGTCCTGAAAGATTTTTAACAAGACGTTGTTCGGAAGATGCATTATTTAGGGTTTTATGTATGAAGGTGCGTATGTCATGTGATAAGGTTGCAGTGCACGATATTTGCTACAGAGCGTATTTGAAATGGGAAACGTTGAAGAAGCGCTCAGCTCAGAAATCTTGCCACAAGCAGAGACAGAAGCAACACTACAAAGGGAAAGTTATTTCGCGGTCCAAAGTAGCTGCCCCAAGTATAGTGCTCAGTGGGTTCCTGGATGATATCGACAGAGAGGCCACATACGATACGGGTGCAGATGGCAGTACTGCTCCCCGGAGTGGTATTTCAGATAACATCGAGTCAGATCCAGAAGAGGATGATGGGGATGCTTCCGATAGTGACAAGGATGCCAGCTGGTGTACAGAAGACTTAGAAGCTCCAGATAGTTGGCTCATTCAGAGTTCCCCTCCTGCGTCTGTAACACATGCCACATTGAAGAAAGCAGTAAAAATTGCACATCGCTTCAAAAACAAATGGTATTTCGGCAAGTACAAGTACACTTGCGCTACTGGTGCCCATAAAGGTTTGAGAGCAGTTTATTACCCAGATGACAGGCTAGTGTATTTCCACAGCATGAGCGCGGAGGACTATGGAGCCAAAGAGATGTGGTGTATTTTGAAGAAGGACCCTAAGAAGAGAGGTCCTTAGAAGCCTTTTAGTAGACTTTGGATTTTGGATTGTGTTTCAGTTTTTATTATTTTGGATTTTGATCGTTTTTAATACAGTTTAGTAAAGTATTTTTGTTCTGATTTATTATGATAGCATTTTTTGGTATGTGCAAAAACAGACGGGCAGTTTACCATGCGGGCGATATCTCACGCCCCGCCTATCGATTCGAGCCGTAACAATGTTGTCCTTGATGAGGGTGCGAGCCCGACATTTTGAGCTATCAAACGTAATAATACGGTCAATATTTCTCATTGTGAACATAATTGGGATTGTGTCTGCAAATTGACGGGCCGTTTACCATACTGGCAATGTCTCACGCGCCCCACCTATCTATTCGAGCCGTAACAATGTTGTCCTTAATGAGGGTGCCGGGCCCGACATTTTGAGCTATCAAACATGATAATACGGTCAATTTTGAATCAAATTTTGAAATCTTTCGATTTCGACCTTTGGCCGAAGGCCGGCCGAACATGCTTAGGGTGCATTTCCCGTCAAATTCCATCGTCACCCCGGCCGAAGGCCGGCCGTAGGATAAATGCGAACTGGCCGGCCCGGCCGAAGGCCGGCCGATGGGATTTTCATGTGTTGGCCGTACAACCTAAAAGTTTGATATGTTCCCTGATTGGGGGCGCCCGGCGAGCCGCCCGTAAGCATGAACTTGCTCTCCGCGGTCGAGGCACCGGAGAGCGTAATGGGCTACGAGCCCGCAACCTGCATCACGAGCGACGACGACGACGAGCATGCATCGGTTGCGCTGCCGCAGCCACGGTGCGGCTGTGGGAGGGGCATTCCAGGCTTTAGTGGGTCTTTGCTTACCTCATCCTTGGTGTGTGCACTTTTCGTGATTTGTGCTACCGCCGCACCGCACACCGTTTCCGGTGTCGGTGGTGCCGATGCACACGCATGCACGGCTCCGCCGGTCGGTGGTGTTGCGTGGACTGCTTCCGCAGTCCCTACTGCGGCAACTTCACCACCTGCGCCGTTTCGTGGCGATCTTGGCGACGCAGTGGGTGGTGCGGGGCCGAGTACTATACCGCCGCGGAGGCAGGCGCGGTATCGCGCGCTACGACAGGGATTCCTCTCCCACGGCTCTCTTCCGCTGCCGCCAGTGGCTACTATCCCGAGATCCTTGTGGGAGGACCTAGAACGCTGTAGATCCTCCCACAAGGATCACTTTTTCAATAATTTCTTTAGGCACCCCACGAGCTTTCTACAAGTCAACGCCAAGGAATACTTTCCACATGGGACCTATACTAAGTAGTATGGTGCGTGGTTCGCCGAGAGTCCATCATATATGCTCCTAGCTAATACATTTATAGCATGCCCCAACCAAATTTTGAAATGCTGCGTTTTTTAAAGCTTCAAAAACGGTGTGTATCTTCCACATTTTTTTGCCAATCGTGTATCGATCCTTTGCCACTATATACATGATATATCTCAAGGTATGCAGGTATATTAATCATGTTTGGGTCAGTGTCGCTGTCAAGGCGTAATTGACCGGTCCTGGACCTATCGGACCCCCCAAATCGTGCCTCGGACCCATTGGGGACCTGTCGCCCGTTTCCGATCGGACCTATGAGCAGAATGGGCGATTCTGGCCCTGACCGTGTGGACCTATGCGGGACCTATCCATAATCTGCTACCATTGGACCGGTCCAGATTGCCGCGTGGACCTATGGGGGACTTATTCGATAACATGACTATGTGTGAGCATCCAAGATCAATATGTATCCGTCCGATTCCCATATTCGTCGATACTATATACCGTATCTGGATTTGCAGACGGTTTCGTTTCTAGGTTTTTTCCAAGGCTACTTCACAAAACACACTCGAGTCGTCGGACTTCACTACAGTATGCGGCATTCAACACACCAGATATTTCTCCTGGCTTTATTTGGGCTACTTTACGGCTGCGCTTATGCGGTTTCTCCTCGTGCGGTTCTACAAGTTGAGCGCACCCTATCGTGCGAAGTGGTCGAAAGTGATGGAGCTGGACCTGCCGTTCTCATTACTGAAACGCTCGTGTCCCCTCATCCTGATAGCTCTTGGGGGGATGAAAGAGTCACTGTCACCCCTATCGAAGAGATTCAAAACGCTCAAAGTTTGCCAGCTAGTGATCTGGATAACGTGGAGCGCCCTGTTGCCGAAGACGCTCCAGTCGAAGAAGAACATGAGCGTAGCAACGTTACAGGCACACGGTCTGTAGTCGAAGTAGATGTTCCTCCCAAAAAGGCACAGCGAGTTTCCTTCTTGAAATTCAGCACCGCTTTCAAGAAAGCGCCTACAACCTCACCTGCGGCTTTCAAAGATGGCACGACCTCTGCAGCTGCGAAGGAAATAAAAAAGAAACGACAACGGTCAGGCTTGCAAGCAGTTGGCACTTCTGCATCGACTGCTGAACAACCTCCTGAAAATGATGTTGGCATCGCAAAGCAACAGGTTAGTGTGTTCGCCTCTTCCTCGCCGCAAGCGCACGCATTATTACCTCGCTGAGTACATACGTATATCGATGTCAACTCATATTTCCGTTGTGTTTTTGCAGGATACTTCCGAGAAAACGTCGCAGTCGCCTGCCCCTCCACTTGATTCTCAGAGGGTTGGGATCACCCAAGAACCTGCGAGCTTGCCGCCTGATGGCGATGCTTGTGGACCTGTTACTGACGAGCGCAGAGCGCACGGACAAAAGTACGCAGATATCACTTCCGGTGTCAGAAGCACCAGTTGGAAGTTGCCAACTATGGTGTGGATAAAGACTGGGTATTTGTGAAAAAGGCCGCAATAGCTCGAAAGGATATTTAAATAGGCTGCACTCAGTGATATTGTTTTCGTTTCTGGTTTTCGATTTGTTTTATCAGTTTAATATGGTTTCGTGACATCATTTTCTTATGCATGGGAAAGGTTTAATTTATATTATTTCCATGGAGTTTTCACCGATTTGTTATGCTCTTACATGTGTTCTCGAAAGTGTAAATTTTCACTTCTGAAGCCCCGACGATCGTGATTTTTAACTTGTGATTTACCTTAGTTTATTCCTATAAGATATAAGCGAAGTCACATATCACATTCGGTCCGCAAGCACGCTCGTTCTAGCGAGATCCATACATTTTAAATATTTTGGGACCGAATGTTTTGGGACCGCGCGGACCTATAGGGGACCTGTCGAAGTATTATGATGGACCGCGCGGACCTATATGGGGCCTATGCTTTTCTCAAATCCGGACCTGTGTCCGATATCGGATGACAGCGACACTGGTTTGGGTCAAAATACGACTTGGGTCATGTATATTGGACACATCACACGAACGCGGTCACATGGGTAAGATATACACACTCCTTAAGTATGGGGACAATTGCTGGAAGTGACGCTCCGACTGTCATTCCTATAGTTAGGGTGTATGACTGTCACCGGTCCCGGAACCCTAGACCCCGAACATATAACGGGAAGACTCGGTATTCTATCCCCCCGGTTTTATCTATTCTGATGCACCACACTCCGAATATACAGTCAAGCTGATATATTCAGCAGGTTTGGTACCACGCACGCTTAATTTTACACTGCGACTTTGGCCATGATTGGCTAAACACCAACGCTTGAGATGGGGTGAGGAACCCGCGCTAGAGAGGTTTTCGGTACGGGCGGTATGGCTCAGTTTCGGCAGCGCGGTTGATTGGACATGGGTGGGGTGCGCATTACGGCAACTTGATTTCGTGCAGTATCGTTGGGCTGGATTTTGTTGCTTCTGGTCGCTAGCACACCGTCCGACATTGATCACGTCCTTTCGTCCCACACGACCGCGTGCAATTTGCTGTTTCCCCGATTTATCCTCGACGACCCGCCGCAACTCGCAAGCCGTCGCCCACGCCGTTGACCTCACCTGGCATTGTTCACCTCACCCTATCTCTACGGTCACTTCATCATGGGTACTTCTACGAGATCACACACCGCGGCCGCACGCCGCTCACTAGTTACAATTTTCGACGATGCCGCAGCTCGACATGCGACCACACCAGCCACTCCTACGGTTACGGCTACCCCGACTGCCCAGTCGGCAGGGGCACTGTTCCTCGACGCGGTCAAGCGTCTGGCGAAGGAATCCTTCGACGAGCGCGCCGCCAAGCTCGTCATCAAGAAGGTGTACGACGACAAGCATGGACGTTTTGATGGTACGGAGTCGAACGTCAGCTCCGTTTTCGCCCGTCTGGTACTGGCATTACGGGACATTTTCGTCACTGAGGAGTCCGCGTTTTCTTCTCTGTTCGACCTGGAGGATGCCGCGTTGCCCGTTCGCGCCGAGGCGAACAAACTGCTGTTTTCGACACTGGAATTCATCATCGCTCCGGTGTCGCCCGCAGCAGACTGGATGGAGTCTTCAGCGGAGGCACACCCGTTTGATGGGAAGCGGGTGTTGCTGGAGATCGCCAGGATGCTCCTGGATTCCGGCGGGCCCTTCCAGGGCACCGCGGACCTTCTGGCCATCAAGATCAACCAGTTCGACCCGTCGCGGGCAATCGCCGCCTTCAACGCCGCTCTCCGGTCCGCTCGACGGAAGAGCACTCTCGACGACATGGAGGTCAAGTCCCTTTTCATCAAGTCCCTCGACCCGGTCTTCTACGCCCCGGTGGTCAACCGTCTGTTGCTACACGACCAACGTGCGGCGGAGTCCCTTGCCACCATTCAGCAATGGACCCGTGAGTGCCACGCACAACACGGGACGGATTCGCACGTCCCGCCTGCTACGCGCACGTTCTCCGCCCTCACCCTGGCTGGGCAGAGCGACGACGAGGACTACAAGACCGTCTTCAGCGAGCTCCGCGACCAGCTCTACGACATGAAGAAGGAGATCAAGGCGCTCCACAACCGTCTCGACGACACGAAGGGCTGCACGCCCCGCAGCGACAAGAAGAACGCCATTGGACGCGGTGGACACGGTGGCGGCGTCCGCTTCGCAGCGAAGCCCCTCCCTGAGCACGGCAACTTCCCGCAGAACTTCCGTGGGAAGTCTTCGGGTAAGGTGGCTTTCCACAAGCCCACCGGTACGTTCGTCCCGTTGTGCCGGCACCCGACATGCTCCGCTACGGCGGAGAAGCATTGGCATCGGGACTGCCCGAACGGCGGGCCACGCGGACGTGTTGGGGCACACGGTTTCAGCATTGCGGACAGCGAGAACGACATGCTCGCCGTGATGTTCCAGAACGCCGTGGAAGAAGACGACGCCGTCCGTTTCGACGCCGTCTGCTGCATTGCAGACGGCAAACCTGATCTCTACGACACCGCCTCCGCGTTCTCCTTCGCTGTCGCCGAGGAGCGGGTGCCCGACACCATCGACGAGTACCTGGGGTACCGCCAGCCCGCTGACACCCACCTCGGGGTTTGCGCGGTTGGTGGTGCTACGAACATCCACAACTTCAAGATTCACGAAGAAGTACGTGCCGACACTCTGGACGCGCCACCACCGCCGGCACCGCCCTCCGCTCCGCAGTCGGTGGTGTCGTCCGACGAGGGGATGTACCCCATCAGCGCGCTACACGCGCACGAGCCGCACGCGACCTTCATGGACAAGTTCGCGTTCAACTTGGACATCGCGGGAACGGAGCCAACACTTGCAATGCACCACATGGGCCCCGTCGCGCCCGTGGACTCCGTCTCCGTAGCGACAGACGACTCCGAGGATGAGGACGAGTGTATTCCACCACCGAGACAGCCCTTGGGATGCGGCAGACCGCCGATGGGTTTCGGATTCTCTGCCCTCACATCTCTCGCAGTCTGCCTGTTGTTTGTTATTTGTGCAGCTGCCGCGCCTTCGCGTGATTGCTCCGCGCCAACGTCTTCAGCAACAGGACGCATCGGCGACGAGGTCGGTGGTGCTGGTGTGCTGACGCCCACAGCCATCCCGCCAAATCTCTACTGGCAGCCGGAAGGCTGGTACGGCGGCTGGTACCGTACTACGTACGGGTACGGGTGGACGTGGCTCCCGGGCCCCCCGCAGCCACCTGAGGCAGCCCCAATTATTGCTGCGCCGCCCTCACCGGGTGGTGCTCCGCCATCGCCGGACTACGAGCCACCCGCCTGGGGCGGTGGGACCGGGGATGCTCTTTCTTCTTCAATTCAACGCCGGGCCGGACCGATTGCACCCGGTGCGACTGCCTGCGGCGACATCGACACACCTCCAATCCTCTCAATTTGCTCTACGCATGATTTCACAGACAGTGGTACCAGCTCTCCTGGGCGCTGTAACAGTGGCACCGGCTCTCCCGGGCACTTTCGAAGTGGCTAGAGTTACCGAGATTGAGATTAGCCTGCCTCCAGAGTTTGATGCTGTTGGTTCAGGTTGCCCCAAGATGGGCTTAATTTAGGGCTTTAACTGTATCCGTATTCTGCACTATGCCTCACTTGCTGCTAGTTTCGGGGGTTACCCTGCCAGAAAGGACAGGTTCCCCTGTAGGATGCTTATTTCCACCGAAGCTGAGTAGGTGTTTGTTTCAGTTCCGTGACCACCTAGTTTGCCAGTCACCACCCTAGGTGGTGTGCTGGAAGTGACGCTCCGACTGTCATTCCTATAGTTAGGGTGTATGACTGTCACCGGTCCCGGAACTCTAGACCCCGAACATATAACGGGAAGACTCGGTATTCTATCCCCCCGGTTGTATCTATTCTGATGCACCACACTCCGAATATACAGTCAAGCTGATATATTCAGCAACAATTTCGCATTTTGGGCGCAAGTCTTGGTCCATTTTAAGCTTTGAGGCTAGATCTTTGCCTTGGTGAGTACTTCAGTACTTTAATATGACTTCAAAGTCTCCTTGGGAATTTTTTGGGAATTTTTGAACGTTTAGAACTACCGCTAGAGGTTCTTCTAGAATACGATTTTTAGACCCTGATTATGATGGAAATATTGAATTTCGACAGTACTACACCATGTCATGCGCATATGCGGCGATTAATACGGCTAGTATGATATTAAAGGGCTTACAAACTTAGTTTTGGTGATACCCTCGAGGGTTAACAACATACGCACCAACCCGAGCTCGTGTAACAATGCCTAGAGTTGTCGGTACCCTAGATCCTTGTGGTAGGATCTAGCATTTTATTTTAAATTCTGTGAAAGCACCCATCCAAACCACGCTAAGATTAAAGGTCAAACCATCGACATTTCAAGCAAAGCAATGTTATGGATAATTTAAAATATTCATAATATTGCCCCAAAGCATATGCCGGGCCAAGAAATACGACATAAAACGTCGCCATGCCTATTTGCGCTAGATCCTTGTGGGAGGATCTGGATTAAGGATAGTAGCCACCAGAGCTCGTGGATTCCGATCCACCAGTTCCACCTTCACCACCTTACTCACCACCGCCGTACTCGTCCGAGGACGAGGCGCCAAGCTCTGGGGACTCCGCGGCTGAGATCGACAATTCCTCAATCTCGTCTACGCATGATTTCCCACCGGCCCCGGAGGCCGGCAACTACCTCACCATCACGCTGCTCCGGGCTGGCCGGCCAGTTCCGGGGACCTCTAGTGGCTGAGATTGCTTGCGCCGTGCCTGCCTAGAGATTAGCCGGTGATTGGCTTTCTAGATGTGCGGAAGAGCTCTCTGGATTTGAGCTGTGTTTAGGGTTTTAGCACCTAACAACTGTATATGACAATCTTTGCTGTGAATTGGGACCGCCCTGACCAAGAGTACAGGCCCCCAGCTGTGCTACAGTTTCCTCCTGAAGTTGAGTAGGGAGTTTGTTGCTTCGTTTCACTACTAGCTCCGGTCACCACCCTAGGTGGTGTGCTGGATTTGACACTGTGACACCCGAAACTGTCACATATCACTTCCTATAGTAGGCTGGGTGACCGTCACCAGTAGACGGGAAACACCCGTTAGGTATTTATGTTATCTCTCTCTTTATCAAGACACACTTTACCGTTCTGATATAGTAACCCTTAACTCAGGGTTTATCTCTCTAGTTAGGTATATATTACCGCCGAAATATATATCTACCAACTCTGTCAGGGGAGTGTTCTACGTGCCCCAAAAGAAGTGGGACTCCTTTCACGCTTTTAGGCTCGGGTGACAGAGGCACTTGGTAGGCAGTGGACTTCTCCCAGGGAGCTCTCCAGACTGGCAGGCAAGATTCAGAGCTTCAGCTTGGCCCTGGGTAAGGTGTGCCATATGTTCTCTAGGGACGGAGATGTACGCTTCGAGGTGGAGAGGCACACCTCCCGGGACAAGGCCATCAGGCTAACGGAGGAGGTGGCAGAGGAGCTCCGGTTTTGACTTTCAGTGCAGAGGCGGCAGTTTGAAGCCCCTATTTGGCCAGTCTTTTTGGCTTTCAGGGACAGGATGTGGACAGATGCTGGTGGCACAGGCTGGGGAGCCGTCCTGGAGGCGGTTACAGGCAGGCTGGAGCAGGTCGCCAGGGGGCACTTGACTCTAGCAGAGCGGGAGGAGTCCTCCACACACAGGGAGATGGTGGGCTACTTGCAGGCCCTGCGGTCCTTCTCGGGCTTTGTGGAGGGAGGCACGCTTAAGTTGTACACGGACTCTCAGGCAGGCTGTCAGATTTTGGACAAGGGTTGTAGCTCTAAGCATCGGCTTCATAAGTTGGTGGTGAGCATCTTCTGGGAGTGTACCCGGCTGGGGGTGTCACTTTACCCCGTGTGGGTGCCTCGGGAGCTGAATGCTCGGGCGGGCTATTTGGCGGGCATCTATGATGGGGATGACTGGCAGTTGAATCCGTATTGGTTCGGATGGCTTGACGGGCTCTGGGGCCGGCACACAGTGGACCGCTTTGCCACAGATGAAAATGCTTTGCTGCCTCGGTTCAACAACATATGGTGGTGCCCAGGCTCGGAGAACATTGACTGCTTCTCCCTAACGGACTGGTGGCTTGAGAACAACTGGCGCAACCCCCCCTTCGGCTTGGTGGGTAGGCTCTTGGAGGTGCTCAGGAGGTTTTCAGCGGTGGCCACTATCATTGTGCTGTACTGGACTGGCAGGCACTGGTGGCCCATCTGATGGAAACACCGAAATGCTTCCAGTATAATTATATTGTTGATCAGACAATATAATTATATCGGGCAACAACCTCCCGACGAGATCCAGACGGGACTCGAACCTGCGCGCTCAATGTGCAAGCCCAGCACATAGTGTCTATTACCCGGTGGTTGGGTGGGCCCAACTTAAGAGCCATTTAAGTTGGGTGCACCCAACTTACCCTTTGGTGGGATTATTGGGAGTTGTCGTTACCGGATTCTGGTTTTTATTAGCTCAAAATGACGGGGAAGATGTCCTCTTTTACACACGCATCTACACTATTGAGTGAATCAAGCTTATCCGTGAGCAATTTTGGGAAGTATGCGAGGGGTAGAAAAACTTGTAAAATTTCCAAGTGATTTTGGGGTTTTACCTACCCATGCTACTTCAACCGAGATTTTGAGGGTCAAGATGACCTCGGATGAAACTTTTGACAAGACACTGCAGAAAGAGCAACTCGAGAACTTGATGACACAGGGCTCCGAATTTCCAAAGGACCTTCGAGTGCCACGGGGAGTCCCTTATATTGCCCAAGTTCTTAGGTATTGTGCACCCAACCTAAGAGAAATCCGGATTATTTCAGCACATACCCTATTGAAACGGCCTCATTATATCCCGCAATCTTGGATTATAGAGGGCATGTGGCACGTGTGGGTGGTACGTTTATGCATAATTTGACGAATTTTCGAAAAAATGACATTTAGAAGTGTTAGAAGGTTGGAGAAGTTTGGAGAAGGTTTGGACAAACTCAAAAATGTAAAATTTTGACATTTCGGGTTTTGGAGTAGCCGTGCGGGGCCATTTCGTTTACTGCAAATACCAGGGAATCAAGTTGTGCACATGGAATGCTTGCGCGACACATTAATAAGTTTATAAAAGGCCATTACAAGGTTTGGGAAGGTGCAACATGATAGTAGAAGGCAGTAAAAGGTTGCATGTCCAATATTCTAGGGTTTTAGGGTTGCTGGCGGGGTGGTGTGGGTGAAATATTAGTTGTGAGAGGGGGTTCGGCGTGTGCGGGGTCCGCTATAAAGTGCACAATTTCGGGAAATGATGATATTACACGGTTTGATATTTTTGGAGAAGTTTGGAGAAGGTTTGGACAAACTCAAAAATATGAATTTTGACGTTTAGGGTTTTGGAGTAGTCGTGCGGGGCCATTTTGGTCACTGCAAACGGCAGGAAATCGAATTTTGCACTTGGCATGCATGCGCGGCATATGAATGTGTCGCTACAAGGCCAATAACAAGCGGGAAATTATATTGTATGATTTAATATTTTTGGAGAACATCGGAGAAGGTTCGTAGAAACAAAATAATGCAATATTTTGATATTTTGGGTTTTGCAGGAGCCGCGCGGGACCAATTTGTTCACTGCAAATATCAGGATGGTTGCCGTGTCATGCACACGGCCGATGTTTTGAAAATAAAGAGCAATTCAATATGCAAGTGCATTTCCATGCTTATATTCCAATGTTCATACACAATCTAATGTATGAATACTTGCAAGTGACATAATTACCGTAGTGTCAGGTTATTAGAGTTATGCAAAAATTGCAGCTTACTGTAGCACGAAGCACCAAGATGCGGCTCTCGGGACAGCTCAAATAGCACTTTTAGTTAGGCAAACGATTTCTAAGCTAGCGCCTGTCGAACAGCTCTTCCAAGGAAACACGTGAGCGTGAAGCCCCACGAGCAAGGTCCTGCAATTGATCCGCGGTCAGGGTGAAAAGCTGCTGTGCTGGTTGGGCGAGCTGCTGTGGTTGGGCGAGCACCTGCGGTTGCGCGAGCAGCTGCGGCGGTTGCGCGAATAGCTGGGGTTGCGCGAATAGCTGGGGTTGCGCGAGCAATTGTGGTTGCAGCTGGTAGGATTGCTGAAGCTGCGAGAGCTGCTGGAGCTGCTGAAGTTGTTGCAGCTGTTGAAGCTGCTGGAGTTCTTGCAGCTGTTGAAGCTGCTGAGGCTGCTGCACCGGTTGAAGCTGTTGGGGCTGCAGCAACGGTTGAAGCTGCTGGAGCTGCTGCATCTGTTGAAGCTGCTGGGGTAGCTGCACCTGTTGAAGCTGAGACTGGGGCTGCGAGAGTTGCTGCAGCTGCAGGGGCTGCGAGAGTTGCTGCAGCTGCAGGGGCTGCTGCGGCTGTTGCAGCTGCTGGGGCGGCAGCACCTGTTGAAGCTGAGACTGGGGCTGCGGGAGTTGCTGCAGCTGCAAGGGCTGCTGCGGTTGTTGAAGCTGCTGAGGCGGCAGCACCTGTTGAAGCTGAGACGGGGGCTGCGGGAGTTGCTGCAGCTGCAAGGGCTGCTGCGGCTGTTGAAGCTGCTGAGGCGGCAGCACCTGCTGAAACTGCTGGGGCTGCAGCACCTGATGAACCTGAGCCTGTGACTGTGGGAGTTGCTGCAGGTGCTGGGCCAGGAGGAGTTCCTCCTGCTGCTGGGCCTGCGGGACGCCCTGACGAACTGCTTCCAGACCTGAGATCTCACCCTCCGTCCCTTGCTCCGCCGTGGGCGTCGCCGACGCCACAGGTGCCGGACGCGATTCCTCGGAGGCCGGCACTTGCGGCAGGAGCGTCTCCAAACTAGCGCGCTCCAGCTCTAAGCGCCGGTCCAGTGCGCTCTGCTGTCTCTGCTCCAACGCTTCCAAGCTCCGACCAAACTCCTCTCCCTGCTTCCTCAACAGCTCCTCCAGCTGTTCACTCGTCACGCCCACCTGCACAGGTCCACTTCTTCCTTCCTCTACATACACCTGCGCCGCCTGTGATAGTGACAGCACCCCACTGCCGACACTTGACCTCCGGCCTCGAGAACGACCACCTCCAGCTTTCCCCGTGCCTTTCCCCGTGCCAGCATCAAGTGCCCTACCCGACACGTCGCTCGGTGCTTGGCTCCCCCTTCGGTGTGGAACGGCCAGGTGCGCAGGCGCGGCAACCCGCTTCTGCAAGGTGTGGCCGTCAGCCAAATCCGACCTCATGCGCTTCCTTCCTTTCACCGCCTGAGACGCAATTGTCTCAGGCGGTGCAGCATCCTCCGTGACCGTATCCCCCTCGGAACCCGCGCCCCCACGGCTAGGGGCAACGGATGCCGCGTCCTTGTCGACGAAGAGGTAGTCGTCACGGGTAACGCTGGGTCCTAACTCCACCCGGTCCGCCGTATTGACCTGCCTCAACGGGGCCGTGACGGACACGCCCTCCTGGAAGCCCTTCGTTTTTTCCACGGCAATCTGTTGAGGCACGAACTTCCGGAGGACCTGGAACACTTTGTCGATCTGCTCGTTGTCACGGAAGTAAGCCTCCCCTCGGGCTTTGTCCGTTACGCCCACGTTCAGCTTGTTCATGCGGAAGGTGTGAAACATCTCCGGGTCGGCGTTCGGCCCATCGATTGGCCCCCCGCAATGGACAAACCACCCTTTATTCTTTATGTGCAGGATTGAGCCTACCACATACCCCCCCGAGTGACCCTGGTGAAACACCACTCCGCCGTACGAGAATTTCCCGTTCGATTTCTCGGCGTATCCCTCCTTCCCACCAAAGCCGTCGCCATACACATACCGCGGCCTAAAGTTAATGTACTTGTTGTACGAGTGAACACGTTGCGGCAGATCCAGGTCCTCCCACCGAGGCTTCCGCTGATGGCCACCTACGGGCAATGCCTGTGCGGGAGTGTTCGTGGGTTGCTCCGCCGATCCCAACGGCGCGTCCGGTACCACCCCCGCGGTCTCGGGTGCGGGCACCTCCGTGCTCGTGGGGGCGGGAGCATCCGCGGGTTGAGCCGCCGCTCCCGACGGCTCCTCTACACCCCCCGCGGGTTGCTCCGCCGATCCCGACGGCGCGTCCGGTACCACCCCCGCGGTCTTGGGTGCGGGCACCTCCGTGCTCGTGGGGGCGGGAGCATCCGCGGGTTGAGCCGTCCCTCCCGACGGCGCGTTCACTACCAGCCCTGCGGTGTCGGGTGCGGGCACCTCCGTGCTGGTGGGGGCGGGAGCATGCGCGGGTTGCTCCGTCCCTCCCGACGGCTCCTCTCCACCCCCGCGAACGCCCTCGGGTGTGGCCGCTTCAAGGGGTGGGGGAGCCGATGCCGAGAACTCCGAGAGCATGGACAAGGCAGGTGCCGGAGTGTCCGCGGGTTGCTCCGCCGATCCCGACGGCGCGTCCGGTACCACCCCCGCGGTCTTGGGTGCGGGCACCTCCGTGCTCGTGGGGGCGGGAGCATCCGCGGGTTGAGCCGTCCCTCCCGACGGCGCGTTCACTACCAGCCCTGCGGTGTCGGGTGCGGGCACCTCCGTGCTGGTGGGGGCGGGAGCATGCGCGGGTTGCTCCGCCCCTCCCGACGGCCCCTCTACACCCACCCGAACGCCCTCGGGTGTGGCCGCTTGAACAAGGGGCGGGGGCCGCGCCGACGGCACCGCAAGCAACGGCAAACTGTTCTCGAGCGCGCCTTCCAGCAGCATGGCACCATGTTTTGCGAGGTTCACAGCGTCTCTCTCGGCTTGGGAGGTTGGGTAGACCGTGCGCTTCGCCATGCACTCCGGCCTACCACAATTGTTCACCTCTTCAATGCCTTTGGCTACCATGCACACGTTATGGTAGCTAGCCTTGCAGTGCGAGCACCTGTGGACACCACGTGCATCGTCCTTCTCGCATATGAAGCAGGACTCATCTGGTGCTGGCGGTGGGGGTGAGGGCGGAGCCGTGGCGAGCCCACCTAATTCATAGAACACCAAAACCAAGCACGTTTACACAAGTAGGACGAGAAACATAAATAGAACTAAAAACTCATTACAACGTTATATTATTGGACCACTTTGAAAAATGTGCTCACCAGCGTCGCCGGTCTTCAGCGCGCTAGTAGGCCAGTCCAAGGACTTTCTTCGAGAACTCTGCGCTTCCTTGGCCAAGCCCGCCAACGCGCGGGGAGCGTCAATTGAGGCCAGCGTTTTAACGGTGGCCTCGGTGGCATCTTCCGCCACTTCACTAGCAGTACACTCTGATCGCTGCTCGCACTCCTTGCGCCCACAGTTCTTTTGATTTGTGAGCAAACCACAATCGCCAGTCCCGAATTTTCGCTGACATGAAGGATGGAAACCACCTCCACAAACACCACAAGTCATGATGCTCGCGCTTTTCTTGCAATAAACGCACTTCCCCGGCCGAGGACCACACTGCTTGCATATTACTCCAACCTCCTCATTGCTAGAACACGCGAAATGAAAGTAGCCCTGGCACGTCTTGCATTGGATCTTCGGTACAATAGTTCTCGGGACCGCACAATCGCGGACCACACATTTCACTACATTCTCTTCTTTCTTCTTCGCAATAGCTTTCACAACAGCCTGTTTTCCACGGTTCGCCCCCATGTTTCTGGGGCAAGGTGTTAACGTGCTACTTACTCTTAGGTTTCAGGAGCATAAGTCAATTCAGTAAAGGCGGAGTCTTGGGCCTTCAAGTCCGTCCAGAACTCCAAAGCGCCACATCACCATGCACATACAAATATCCCACGCAAAAATATTTCGCTGTGGAACCCTAACAGATTTGGAGTCCGTCGATAAAACTTGATCGAACTCCAAAGCGCCACATCACGATGCACACAACATTATGTCACGGATATAAATTATGATGTGGAGCGCTGACAGATTTGGAGTCCGTCGATAAAACTTGATCGAACTCCAAAGCGCCACATCAAGATGCACATAACATTATGTCACGGATATAAATTATGATGTGGAACGCTGACAGATTTGGAGTCCGTCGATAAAACTTGATCGAACTCCAAAGCGCCACATCACGATGCACACAACATTATGCCACCGATATAAATTATGATGTGGAGCGCTGACAGATTTGGAGTCCGTCGATAAAACTTGATCGAACTCCAAAGCGCCACATCACGATGCACACAACATTATGTCACGGATATAAATTATGATGTGGAGCGCTGACAGATTTGGAGTCCGTCGATAAAACTTGATCGAACTCCAAAGCGCCACATCAAGATGCACATCACATTATGTCACGGATATAAATTATGATGTGGAACGCTGACAGATTTGGAGTCCGTCGATAAAACTTGATCGAACTCCAAAGCGCCACATCACGATGCACACAACATTATGCCACCGATATAAATTATGATGTGGAGCGCTGACAGATTTGGTGAACTCCAAAGCGCCACATCATGAAGCACTTCACGCCATTTCGAAGTGAAACGCGTTCGTATTCTTCAAGAATGTGACCGGTGATGGAAGTGCGAGGAAGCTCATGCCCTCGCACGAATATATTTCATGTATATTTGATATGTGGTTAGCGTGGTAGAAACGACAACGATATGGGTGGGACGAAGCGGCGCCCCAATCCGACAAGCTTCAACGGTGCGGTTGTACTTTATTTGTAAAGAGCCCGAAGCTATTATGAACTATTATGATCTGTGACAAAATGCGTGAGAACGACTGTTGAGGAGTGCGCATACCTTTTTGTAGCAGGGGTGCACATCGTGGAAGGCCACGTGAAGTTCACCGTGGTTCGGGATGATCGACGTTGGCTACTAGGGCAGTTATGTGGAATCATGCATGTCATTCTAGCTATGAGCGTCTTTTTAGCTTTGTGCGGCTCAGACGCGAGCTACAATCCTGGACCAGACTGGGATATCCCGCCAATTCTTATGGACTTGCTACCTCTTCTAGTAGAAGTAGGCGACTCCGCACGCACCATACCTCTTGGAGTGTGGCCCCTACCGCAAGAAGCTATGCCGACGCTTCGACACTTGGTTACCAAGTTGGATTCGGTGTGCGATATTTGGGCGTCTGCACGAGCTGAGGCGACTTCCACGCCCTTGCGCAATTGTCAGATTCCTGACAGCTCAGACAAAGAGGAATGTTCTTCTCCAGACGAACTGGACACTTCGCGCGAAGTGTCCAAAGGAGGGATAGAGGGGCAAGAAGATGGTTTGCGTCGGTCGCTGACTACACGTCACGAAGTTGACAGACCACAGGAATACACGCCACTGAAGCGAGGAAACAGGAACCACTGGATAGGGAAGATGAGCGAGATTTTTAGTAGGTCCCCAAACCGCATCGCTTCAGCGGTGAGGGGGTACATTGAAACGCTGCCAAAGGAAGTGGCAGTAGGTGTACTGCAACGCTGTCGCGCAGCGTTGTTCGGTGATACAGAAATGGCGAAGACCAAAGCTATGGACTGCATTCTAGAAAACCTGGTTGCGGTCTTTGGGGCGCTGTCGAGTAGGAATTCTAACTTGAACGAGGAGCACAAGCTTGCGGTGGCGGCCGCAGTGTTTGGCGAGAACATGCAAGAGGGGCAAGTGTTAACCGCAGCGACAACAATGTTAGGCGTGCATAAGCGTGTAGGATATGCGGGCATCACGGGGCATAAAAACATGCTGGCGGGTGCGAGGGTGGGCAATGCCGAGCGTGCACGAAGGAGCTTGCACGTGGGTGTGACGCGCCCCAAGCGACGTGGGCGTCGTTCAGTGTGCATGGCGGAAGCCACTTGTGCACTCATCCGCGACTTTTGGTTGCACCCGGACAACACGCGCGTGAGTCCTTGTAAGAAGGACGTGGTGTTGGCAAGAGATCCACACACGGGGAAGCTTAAGACGCCCCGTGAGTACGTTAGCAAGCATTGGCTTGAGGCTTCGCAACTAGTGGTGTACCGGAGATTTGTGGCGAAATATCCAAGCGTGAGGGTGGGGCAAAGGTCGTTTGAGAAGGCGGGAGTTTGCAAACCGCACAATGTGGTACGGTTGACAAGAAGGGACAACATCTCTTGTTGTTGTAGGTATCACGAGGACATGCGCATGGTGCTTAAAGGGTTCGACGAAGCACGGGAGGCGGTGCACAAGAAGTGCCCGTGCAAGGATAAGAAGTGTTGCCCCCGAGTGCCACGGACGGCGGAGGAAAAGAGGGAGAGCGCGGTGGGTGCGCCGACGGGGCAAGTGTGTGGCATCGTGAAGGCGGGAAGTCTACCTCCACGTTCGCGGAGAGTCTGTTGTGCCCGCGTGAAGGGGATAAGCACCGCATAGAGTGCCTGTTGCAAACCTGCAAACAGTGCGGAGGTTTGAAGAACTTTAAAGTGTGCGAGAAGGAGGTGCAATATGCGGAGGAGGTGAGGTGGTCGTGCTATGAGACTCTGAGTACGGGCAAGTACGACGACGAAGGGAAAGAGGTTAGGAGGTTGCAGTTTTTGCAGAAGAAGACGAAATTGGGGGCGTTGATATCTAAGCTGCAAACGTTGTTGCTGGGGCACGAACCGGGGAAGTCGCCAAACTGTCGGTGCAATGGACGCTTTCTGTGCGAGGACGCGGCGTCGGAATCGTGGAAGTGGCGGAGGCTAAATGGCGTCGGGGACTGCCCGTTTTTGCGTCCCTATGCTTACCATACATTCATGGCCTTGCACCAACACCGTCAATTTAAGACGTGTATCACGGATTTGCCGTTGGGGCATACGGCGTGGTGTTTCGACTTCTCCGAGAACCATTCGTTGAACATCCCGAGGGAAGTTCAGAGTTTGCACTGGGTGGTGAAGCAGGCTACTGTGTTGGTGTGTGTGTTATGGCGGCACGCGTGCAAGGAAGTCGGTGGGGTAGAGTCCACGGCGGAGAACCCGGTTGTGATAAAGGACTATGTGTACTTTATTCGTGATGACCGCAAGCATGATCACAGATTCATTCAGTACATGCGAGAGGTGATCATCAAGGAGTACTTTGAGAAAAGGGGGATTCCGAAGCCAATATTTATTCACGAATGGGCGGATGGTTGTGCGGGGCAGAACAAGTGCGCGGCGGGATTCGCGGACGTGGGAAACAGCAAAATGGAATGGTCGCTGGGGATTCCTTGTCAGCGGAACTTCTTTGAGACGGCGCATGCTAAAGGGGAGCAGGACGGAGCGGGGGCACACGTGAAGCATGCGGCGGCGGTGGCGGTAATTTCGGAGGGTGACAAATGGTATGGGAAGATCTTGTGTGCGGCCGATCTCTATGCTTTTTGTGTGGAGAGGTTGCGCACACGCGCGGACACCAGCTACACGAAGTCGAGGGCCGCATTCAATCAACGATTTTTTTATCTAGTTCCCGAGGACGCGACGAAAGAGGTGGCGGGAGGTTTGTCGGCGGTTGATCACACGGCGCGCATCGCATACAAATCTTTGGAGCGCACTTTGCAACTGCATTCGGTGCGATCGGGCGTGGAGGGGAAGTTGCTGGTGCGCGACAGGACATGCTATTGCGTGTCATGCTATGCAGAATGTGTGTCGTCCATGCCGACGTCCGAGAACTGTCTGGAGAGCTCGCATGTGGATTTGTGGAGGGAGGTGGAATTGACGCCCGCAACGGGTGCGGACGCGGCAAGGGTGCGGGAGTTGATGGAGGAGTATGCGAGTGATGTGAGTGTAGCGGTGCGGCGCGGATGCATCATCGCGGTCCACCGAGACCCGGCGGACCGCACACACGCCTACTACTTGGTGAAGGCGTTATCCGCCGTGACGGAGGTTGGACCTAGGGGGCGCCGAGATGACTATGGGCAATATTTTGCCCCGGGAGAATTTGTGGTTTCGGGGAGGTACTTTGAATGGGAAGATGCCGATGTGAGAGATGACTACATACTAGACACAAGTAAAAAGTGCTTGATCTCTTGTGAAGCCGTGCGTGCAACCGATGTGCGCCTAGTTAAAGGAGGGGATGTGTACAAGATGCCTGCTGCCGAGCATGAGCGCGTGTTATCACTGTTGTAATTTTTGCATTCAAATATATAGTATGGGATTTGGCATTCACAATGCAATAATGATAACATTTTTTGCATATTTATGCTCAAGCATTTGAACAAACTTGGGGCATCACAATTTTGATGTGACGCGCATGCATGCCAAGTGCAAAACATGATTTCCTGCGGTTTGCAGTGCCCAAAATGGCCCCGCACGACTACTCCAAAGCCCTAAATGTCAAAAATAACATTTTTGAGTTTGTCTAAACCTTCTCCAAACTTCTCCAAAAATATCAAGCCGTATAACAACATTTACCGAAATTATGCACTTTCTAGCGGACCCCGCATACGCGAAACCCCTGCTCTCACCGCCAATATTTCACCCGCCAGCAACCCTAAAACCCTAAAATCATGGCTATGCAACTTTCAAGTGCCTTCAACTAACTTGGTGCACCTCCCCAAACTCGGCGGTGACCTTTTATCAACACATTCATGCGACGCGCATGCATGCCAAGTGCAAAACACGATTTCCTGCGGTTTGCGGTGCCCAAAATGGCCCCGCACGACTACTCCAAAACCCTAAATGTCAAAATTTTATATTTTTGAGTTTGTCTAAACCTTCTCCAAACTTCTCCAAAAATATCAAGCCGTATAACAACATTTTCCGAAATTATGCACTTTATAGCGGACCCCGCATACGCGAAACCCCTGCTCTCACGCAGCCAATATTTCACCCGCCAGCAACCCTAAAACCCTAAAATCTTGGCTATGCAACTTTCAAGTGCCTTCAACTAACTTGGTGCACCTCCCCAAACTCGGCGGTGACCTTTTATCAACACATTCATGCGACGCGCATGCATGCCAAGTGCAAAACACGATTTCCTGCGGTTTGCCGTGACCAAAATGGCCCCGCACGACTACTCCTAAACCCTAAATGTCAAAATTTTATATTTTTGAGTTTGTCCAAACCTTCTCCAAACTTCTCCAAAAATATCAAGCCGTATAATAACATTTTCCGAAATTATGCACTTAAGTATGTAACCCCCGTCCACCCACACGTGCCACATGCCAGAGGTATAATGCATATCCATTGTTCAAAGGGAACATAGTAGCCCATGGCCTAGCATTGTTTTGGCACTATAAGTCGGATATTCGAGGGGTTATTGACGTTTGAAATATGGTTCTTAGGTTGGGTGCACCCAACTTAGTGTCGGGTAATAGACACAAGCGCC
>LGRX02022215.1:7297-52954 GCA_001247695.2 Cymbomonas tetramitiformis
TGCCTTGATTGCCCAACTCGTGTTGCTGCTGTGACTGCCCTTTGTGCGCATCTTTTATTTCTGGAAACGCGCCGCTGCTGTGACTGCCCAACTGTGCGCCCAATGCTGCCTGGATTGCCCAACTCGTGTTGCTGCTGTGACTGAGCTAGAGTTACGGAGATCTCTGCTTTGTGATCAATCAGATCGAACGCTGTTCAGATTAGCAAAATTTAAACATCGTATCCGCGCCCGCATACCTTCATACCTACTTTCCTCAGTTACGTCCCCCGCAGCCACGTCCCCCTTAGCTCAAGCAAGAGCGTCGAACCGTATGTCTGTCGAACCGTATGTCTGGAGATCTTAGTTCGAAACTAAGATGCCCCTTCTAGGCTTCGGTTTGTTTTCTTATAGGCCCTCCGCTTATACCTGCCTGTCCGTGACCTGCAGGGTGAAACATTTTTTTACAGCCTGTGGCACTAGCTCAAGCGAGAGCCTGGGACAGAATGTCCGAAGATCTCAGTTCGACACTGAGGTGCCACGATTTTCCTAGGCAGAAACATTGTACAGGTAACACCTTTCAGTTCTGGTGCCTTTAAGCACACAGGTGGTCTCGGCTTGAGATGCTGAGTCCACCTGTATGCTTGTTTTGTGGGTACGCGCCTCGGAACGGGGTGCAATGTATGCTTGGTTTGTGGGTACGCGCCTCAGAACGGGGTACAGCGACCAAAATATTAAGGACAGAAAATCGAAGGGATAGCCCGAGTTATTCTAGTGGTGGTTTTGTTATTGATGAATGATAGGTGGTGAGCTGGTGAGATAATGACATTGATTCAGCGTGTTCACAACTTTCTGCTCCCGCCTTAAAAAATGACAAAACAATATTCCTATAAGGGCATCATATCATCTACTTGCATATAAATAGATGATATGATAGGGGCGCCCATTACAGCAGCTCGTAAATTTCTAGATAGTAGCAATGCGACATGATTCGTATATTATAGAATATGGTTGGATAACCGTCCTGAGAATATCGGTGCAAGCCCCCAATAATTCTAGAATATTCTTGGTTGTAACACCTTGTAATAGAACATTTCTACTTGTAAATTTGAGCATTACGTATTGCGGGGTATTCAACTTCATACATCTGTGCGCATTTCAATAAGTAAACCCACCATTCCATGCGTGGGCCCTCGCGAGGGGGGCTCCAACCTCCGGTCTGGATATATCATATATATATATATATATATATATTTCTGATGGCTGACAGTGTTCCAAATAAAAAATGGAATGTTCCAGGTCGACAATTGAATGTTCCAGGTCGACAATTGAATGTTCCAGGTTGACGATCGACTGTACCATGTCATTACATATTATCGGGATATTTTCGGCGGTTATGATCGTATAATTCTTTTCGACCCAATGGTAATGTTCCAGCATGGCAAACGAGTGTTCCACCGTGGAAATAAATTTCAGAGTCTTTTATTTAGTGTTCCAGCATGCAAACGAGTGTTCCGGCATGGCAAACGAGTGTTCCACCGTGGAAATAAATTTCAGAGTCGTTTATTTAGTGTTCCAGGATGGCAAACGAGTGTTCCAGCATAGCAAATGAGTGTTCCAAGTCGGACTTTTATGTTTATACGCAAATTTCACTGGAACTCTATGACGTAATGACTTCGAAAGCGTCCTTGCGTCCGAGGAGCATTTGAAATTATACACAAATCTCACATAGATCTTCGATCGCATTTAATCGAACGATCACAAAAAACTTTAATCTGAAACCGTCGACCCACGACCCACGACCCACTGTCCAGGGGGGTCTGCGATCTGAAATCGGGCCCTGTAAAAATGCGTTTTTGGCTTTTCAGACTCGGAAAATATTCTTTAGACCCACTTTGCGTCATGGGTTCATTGAATAATATCTAACGTACACTATGAAGTGTTTCGAGAGTGATAACGCAAATAATCCACTTAAAGACTCGATATCTAACGAGTATCATAATACAAACATGCCTAAGTTAACAAAAATCACTAACATTGAATTCTACGATCAAGAGAAGGTTGAGAAGCTCATATACGAAGGGAACATTTCAGATTTCACATTCTCTATCTCTAGGGATGAACCGATAACGACAAATTCAATGAAACGAATGAAACATTTACTTTTGAAGCTTGAAAACTCAAACAATGGAAAGGTAGACGTCAAATACAAACCATTTCGATGTGGTCGCTATTGCTGGATTCAGTGATCCGTAGGTCATAACTTGCTCTGACTCCCGTTAGCTGTACCAGTACTCGTACAGTACTAGGTGACAGATACCTAGGTCACAGACCGCTTTATATCCGTTTATCTTTACAATCAGTTGACACTTGTATGAACTTATTCAGTGAACACCCGATATATTGCGGAACAATATATCTCACAGGTTATGGGGTATCACCCCGCTTTCTTCACTGCTAGATTTGCCATGATTGGCTAAACTATTCCGACTGGCGGGGCGTCGGGGCCTCGCGAGGTGTTGAATTGGCCCATTTAGAGCGTGCGGCTTGCGCTATGTTACGGTGAGATTTTGGATTGGGACTTTCGGCTTATCCTACGAGTGTCTGCGTTGGAATTTGTTTTTGACTGGGCTTGATCACCCTTGTCGACATCTCCTTGGCCGCCGCATCTTCGACTTCGTTGGTTTCGTTCGACCCCTTTCGACCTCCCACTCCGTGACTGCATTGCCGGCGCTCGCCACCTCACAAATTTCACCTCGCCTTTTCCCCAACGCCCCTCCTATAGGATTTAATTCTGATGACTTCATCTTCAGTTGGAACACCGGCCGTGGGCGCTAGGATGCGCCTAGATTCAATTTTTGCTAGAAATGTGGGTGCTTGCTATAGGAGCACTACGCAGTCAGCTCATGTTGCGCTTGTTGCAGCTGACAGGACTCGAGGCAACGCTGTTTTGCAATCGTCATGGGACATCGACGTTGTGAAGCGCGTCGCGAAAGACACCTTGGGGAACAAAACGTCTTCATTTTCCGGAAGTGAACCACATCGCCAACTTCTTTGGGATTCTTTGGTTACTGCATTGGAGGGTTCTTTTGTCAACAAGGACTCCTCCAACGAGGACATTTTTGACCTCGTGGACGTCGACAAAGAGGTACACCCGATTTACAGTGACATTCTACTTCGTTCGTTGGTCTCGTTGACCACGCCCCACTCTCCAGCTCGAAGGTGGGTTGATGCGTCGGCTAGAATTTCTCCGCGCGACGGTAAGCGTGCCCTCCTTGAGATTACCAAGCGGCTTTTGCCGCCTGGGCATCGGCCGCTCCGCCATCACGAGGATTATTGGGTATTTCTTTTGGACCCTCGGATGATCCAGAGCCCCTTGTGGCTCAATTCGACGAGTGCATCAAGGCCATCGCCGCTTCTGGAGCTGGAACACTCGACGACAAGGCCGCCAAGCGGCAGCTGCTGGCGGCACTGGATGGTGAGTTCTATCGTGAGGTAATCACCCCACTCCGCCTCGACGCCGAGTTGGCGAAGGTGGCAATCGAGGAGATTTACACACACGTCTCGAGGTATGGTGGTGTGCGAACCCTAATGGCCCTCCCAACCGCCCCAAGGCTTTGCCGTCGCACACGCCTTTGGCAGCGGCGTACGCAGGTGGGGAACAGCCTGACGTGAAGGGTTTCCTCACGGAGTTTGCTCGGATCGTGGAAGAGGCTTCCGCTTTACTTGCCTCGCTTCATCATGAGGAGTATCGGAGTGAGCGTGACACATCGCCGCCACGGGACGAATTTCCCCGTCGGCGCGGCGCCGGTGGTGTCAGGTTTCCGCCGTCCAAGTGGCGTGACGACCGCAACCGTCGCCCTGACGGGAAGTTTCATGGGCGTGATCGACGGTTGGGCAAATTTAATTACCGTTTTGCGGCCTCCCCTCTCGTAAAGGGGGGCAATTGGTCACAATCACGTGCCAAGCATGCGGCACGAAGCATTTCTTTTCACTCCGCATCTTCAGCTTTCGTGGGGCCAACCTTGAGCATGCTCTGGATCCCGATAGCCTTCCAACCGGTGAAAAAGGACGTCACCATCGGATTCGGCGTAGTCGAAAATGGTTAGCAACGTACTCACCTTGTTGGAAGCCGGTCGGTACATCACGCCTTAGCAAAAAAAAAACGAGACGCGCGGGGCCGCCGGCGAAGGGCTTGCGGCCTCTATCAGCTCGATGGCGCGAACCATCAACACGAATTGTCTGCATATTGCGTGCTAGCACGTTTCCCTTCTTCAGCGCGGTGTGTAATTATGGTTTATAGTGAATTGTGGAAAATGGGCGCTTTTAGGGCCTAAAAGCGCCCGGGTACGTACAGTGCTCTTAAGGCTGAGGGGCAGTGCTTTTCGGTTCAGATGGTCTTCATAGCGCCGCGCGGTATGACAGGGACATCGACATGATAATGTGATGACATGACCTGACATGACATAACTTGCCACGCGTAGCTCCGCTCCGTCGCGTCGCTGACAGACCGACGGAACACGGATGACGAGTTGACTCGCGCACCAGAATTCATGCGATGAACCGGAATTCGAATACTGAGGTGAAAATAATTAGGCTGCCGTTAACTCGAGTTAATCTTAAAGGAGACTGTCGGCCGACGAACATGCGCCTAGCAGCGGGTCTTCTCAGCCGTCAGTCTTCTTTTCTTTTTCGTGCTATTTTTTCGAATACTCGTTGAAATACACGCTCATACGCCTCGTGTATGTCACAGGTTGGGTTCGCTGGCACTTGTGGAAAGGTCTACGCGCACGTCTGCAATTGAAGGTGACATCTTTCACCTTCTCTTTTTTCTGCGAGAGCCCCTTAGTCGTACGGGAATCTAAACACGTACGCACTCTTCACGCCCTGTCTTTGTTCTGGAACCAGCTCGCGCGTGAAATCTTGTCACGCATCTGTGTGTGGTGAGGGGGGCCTTCAAAGGGTATCACAGTGCGACTCTGCTGAATGTCATTTTGTCCCGAAGCTCATTTTTGTTATGGACCGACTTGCACTGAACGAGCGTTGACCTCCGGTTGTTTCAGGGATTATACGCGGTTACGATATGCAAGGATGGAAGCGGAACGCGAAATGTGCCCGCCCGTTTTGGACGAGGACGCAGGCACCATCGTAGCCACAGTTTTTTATCAGTGAACGTTAGCCTTCACCCTGCCTGAAAAGTTCTGAGTTGAGGTAGATAGAAAGTATAGAAGTCGACCATGCGTAGATAGTAACTAGCATGTAAATAATTTAGTATTTAGCTTTATTCATTTTCTTTCAAAATCGTGGCAACAGTGTTTAGACTTGGGAAGTATCCCATCTTAGAAATATTGCCTTGAACTTGTACATCGGGTGCTGTGAACTAACGCATGCACGCTTGCTGTGAACTAGCGCATCGAGGCAGCTACACTCAGCCGTGGATTGCATCTATGGCCGAGTTCTACTATGCGTGTCGAGACAGTACCACTCAGCCGTGGAATGCATCTACGGCTGAGTGCTATTGTCCTTACCCTCGCACATCGAAAGCACACAACACCGCGGCATGTGATACATATAATACAAATATATTACATATATATGCGCGATGCATATCACCCGCAACAATTCCGGATCCACAAATATGCAGCATACTTACAAGATATGGAGGATGTTGCATATTTACGGGTGCTGCAACCATAATGTGCATAAATACGGGGGGTGCATAAACCCCGCAGATTTGTCGTATGTACCTTTTATGCAAGAGGTTTACACCAACTGCATACACCCGTAATTATGCGGGTGCTGCAACCATAATGCGCATATACGCGGAACCCATCTCAAAGCCGAATCTCTGCTTAAGTTATGCAGGTCGAAAAAACCCGGATGTCGGTCAGCATTTGCACGGCACATGTCGGCAACCGTAATCTGATCCAGCGTGTTGAGTGGCGACCTCGCATCCATGAGGGTATGGTATGCCTCACGCATCTCTTCTTCCTTCAGCACCTCATTGACGGGTGTTGGAAGCCAGCAATATAGACCTGGGAAAGCAACTTGCTCCTGACCTGCTTAATGCATTTCCTGGTCACCTGCCGCTGCACCAGCAGCACTCGTCTCCGCCTAATACTCTGGCTGCTGCGCCATACTGGCATAGATCTCTGTCTGGAAGCAGGCCAGTGGCTTCTCCTTCCTTTTTGGCCCAGCTCCCAGCTTGTACACGCTTGGCCTTGCCAGCGGCAGCGTGACGGGCTGGCCGCCCTTGCTGCTCACTCCAGCCCAGCAGGTGGCCACGGACTTGAAGAGGTCCAGCGACAGCTTGAGGGAGTTCATTATGGGACCAGTGCCGCACAGGAGGTCCCAGTTGGAGTCTGTCTCCATGACGAACACGTGCATTCTGTGCAACGTGGCTGAAGGGGTGCCTGCTGCGACGATAGCATTCACGTAGGCATATACTCACGGAACTGCGCACTCGTTCCATCACAGCGTGCGACATGACTACCCCACACGTCCATGGTCACGACTCTTAGGCTCAGCTTCTTCACCATTCTTGGAGGTATGATGTTGCAGTTGGCCCCCGAGTCCATCAATATCGTAGGGGACAGTACCAGTTCCCCACCAGCAGAGATCAAGGACATACCTTGCTCCAGCAAATCGTTTCTCAACTTGCAAACGGGTTGGACCTGGTTCATTCGTTGTCTCTGTTCCCCGTCCAGCGCCTGCCCCGTGACCTTCTTGAGTTCCTCATAGCCCTCCACGGAGATGATGCCCGCGACACCGTCTTGACATCCATTCCTGGATGGCACCACCCCGAAGCAGCAGGGCAGGAGTGCACTCATACAGCTGGGGAGTAGCTCTGCCAGGCTGCTCCTGGTGTACAGCTTGTCGTCGCAGAATGCGGCTTCAGCCTTGGGCTTGCTCTCGCCCAACTTGCGCAGGTGGTGTTCTGCGATCTCGTAGTCCTTCTGATCGAGGAACCCGTCCTCTGAATCGCTGTCGTCACCATCAGTCAGTTCTGGCAGGTTATCTTCCTCGTCCAGGCGATCTTCCTGAGCGCCCCTGATGCCCAGTGCCAGGCTCGCTGTGGTTTTGATCTCATCGATGGCAGCAAGCACGTTGCTGCTCTTTTTGCTGTCCAGCCTCCCAGCCTTCCTGGTGCAGCACTGCGGTGACTTGTGCGAGGGCCCTAAAAGCTGAGGCCAGCAGCGCTGACAGGAGAGTCACCTTCTTCTCCAAGTAGCCTGCAGGCCTTGCAGACCTGAGGGGATTTCCCTCCTGGTGTTCTTCTGGCGTCATTGGTGTGAAGCCCTGCATCTTCTCGGTCGATCCCAGGGTCGCATGCACGTGGCCCTGTGCTGCCGAGAGGGGCTTTTTATCGTCCTCGAACTCTTCTTGGATGGCGGCCCTCGACACTCCGACTTCCTCTTCGTCGTCACTCAAGCCCCTTACCGAGGCCGAGGAGCTGCTCACTCTAGACTTGATGTCGCCCATGTCCTGTGCCAGCTTTTCTTTGATCTCCTTTGGCAGGGCCGCGAACTGCTTGTTCATTCTGGCTGCTGGTCAGCGACGTTGGCGCTCACCAAGCCCTTCTGCTCGTCGGTCATGGCGCCCCACTCCTTGGTGGTGATGCCGAAAAGGTTGCGAGGAAACCGGTGCTTCACGTTATAGTTCCTCATTTGTGCGTTCTGCCGCACCTTTAGACGTGCAGAGTTGATCCGCGTGACAGCATAGTCATCTGGACACCTGGAGCTATTGCTGGCCACCCAACAACCATTTGGTCTGCCCGAATGGGCATAGCCCCCATTGCAGTAGTCACAAGGCTTCCTGCCTTTGGGAGAGTAGTCACTTGGGGGTGGCACCTGCCTGTTCCCACCAGTGCCAGCACCCGCCTTTGCTTCTGCCAGTGTTGCCATCCTCTTCTGGTACTTCACCTGCTTCTGTGATGGTTCACGAGTTCCTCCGCCCTCTGGGGAAATTGGCAGCTTCGCCTCTGACGGCTTCTCCTTGGCGGTGATCTTCTTCGACTCTGCTGCTCTGATGGCGGTAACCACGCCATTCAAGTCGATTCCGAAGTTCTTGAGCTCGTAGACAGAGTAGGGACATGATTGTCTCCTCAGAAGGTCCTGAACGATGGACAGGCTCCACTCTTCAACTTCGTCCTTGATCTTGTCCTGAACTCGGACGATGTTCTCCAGGTCCTTCCACTCAAGATCCCCTTTTCCTGCAGGGAACTGGGCGCTTAAGTTCTCGTTCACCCGATCTCGGAAGAGCTTGATCCTGAAGAGAGAAACGCATTCCTCTATGGCCCTCCTCCTCATGTCACCACTCAATGTGTCTTTGGTGGATGACAAGAGTCTGAACCTCTTTTCGCACGACCTGACGAACGTGCCGCCGTCCTGCAACGCAGTTTGGGGTACCGCCTTGAGCATACCATTCTTCTCCTTGGTGCCCCTCATGAGAAATTTCTTGTTGAGCTCATGCACGAATTTCCTCAAGGCCCAGAAATACATGGTACTCTCCTTCCCGTCACATCCAGTGAGTCCGATCAACGAGTTCCCATCACGCACAGTCCACCGCCCCATCCGCTGCCTCATGCTCCTCCGTGCTCTTCAGGAACCACGTGAACCTGGAGGCTACCTTGCCGTTCAGGTCCAGTGGTTCCATTAGGCAAGAATAAGCCTCTGAAGGAGTACCATAATCACTGCCAATTCGGATTGTAGGAAGCTGGGAAGTTCCTCATACATTCCTTGCCAGTCAGGTTGGCTGTTCTTTTTGTAGTTCTTCTTCTCCTCAGGGCTGGCCTTCAGCATCATTGGGCCATTTAGAGCTCTCCGAACGCTGCTGCGGTGTGCTCTCTGCTTGCCGTTGACCCACCTGGAGAGAGCCAGGCAGAACTCTTCCCTGTCATCCTCCTTGCTCCCGGTATAGTGGGGCCGCTGTGATGTGGAACTTTCCTCGTGGGTGGTTCCCTCCATCTGCATATCTGAATCCATGTACCAAAAGATATCTTCACTCAAAGGCTGGAATTTCTGTGTCTTCCTTCTGGGGTCCCTTCTATCCAAGTCACTGCCACTGTCCGAATGCCCCTCTTCTTCTCCGCTGCTCAACTCGATGTCGCCTTTGCCAGGTTCTTTGCCCGTTACCCCACCGCCGCTCTGCTCGATGTCACCCTCGCCAGGTTCTTTGTGCCGCCGGGGACTTACAGTTGGGGATAATTTGTCAAAGCCCTCTGCTGGAGATGTCACCGCAGGTTCCTCCTGATCTTTGCCTCTCGGGTTTGCCTCTGAGCTGAGTTGTGACTGTGCCCGAGTAACCGGCCCAGCAGGTTTATCCGCCAGTTCTACTTGCCGACGCTGGTCAAGTCGCTGTAGAGAGACACATTATTGTTTTGAAAAAGAGTTTGAAAGTTGCTTCAACTTTCACGACTGCATTGCAACGCACATCGTAATGCTTCAAGGATGCCAGCACAAGACTCCTCGGTTGCTTTTTAAGTGTACAAATATATTCCTTATAATAAATACACTGAGAGTACTTCTGTCTTCGCAAATGTAATACAGCCACGCTTTTGGCCTGCCAAGGGCAAAACAACAATGCGCCTCTAAAAGTCTCCTACGGCCGCCTGCGTTACTTATCTTGCAACGTCCCCTCATCTCTTGTTAACTCTTCTTTCCTCCGATCACGCTGCTTCGCGTCACTGACGATATCTCTGTCAAACCAACGGCTCGGCCCCGAGCCGATTCTCCTTCCTCTGCTCTTCATATCTTCACCAGTTCTCCTGGAAAATAACGAAGGTCGCGTCATAACCGCCATAGCTGTCACTCCTCTGTCACAAAGCTGTCACGTCACCCAGTCGAACTCGGGTCGCGCAAGTAACAGTCGAGAGAGCACCGGTCGTGACATAGCTTCCCTAAAATTGGGTGACAACTTCCCACTTCATTCCAAGAGCAGTGGAACGAGTGACGAGTTTATTGTGCCGGACTTATGCTAGCAACCATCGATCGTTCGTTTCTTGAGTGTGAAACGTCATGGTCCCAAGCTCATGAACATTCCTAGTGTCCACACACTCAACAGCGAGCTCATTATCTACTTCGGAGGAGAGTGGAACATAGGTAGGTTGGGCGAGCAGAAACTGATGATGCAATCGTAAGTGCGTTGAAGATGGCAAATGCTTGCAAACGCTAAGAAAGTTCCCAGGTTTGGAGAACCTTGTTGAAAACGATCCCCAGTTTGGCACCAGCATGATGTATCGATGCGGGAAAAACTGAAATTCAGTCATATCATGTCATGACACCTTAAGGGCGAATTCGCAGCAGTATGAGATCGGTATGCGCGGAAATCGCCATAACTTCCATGTCAATTGCCATTTGATATGTAAGAAGTATTGATGACCGTATTCGTGAGTTGAGGGAGGTCCTCCAGCCCAACGAAGGCCGCCAAACTCAATACATCGAGCTGAAAACTTACTGGCGAGTCTTACTGATCCTATCATACTGCTTCAAATCCGCCCTTAGGGTGTTAAGCTATTGTGCAGACGACATAGGTTCTAGCACCTCAATAGCAGGAACATTTCGGACTGTGCTCAGTATTAACTACACCATCTTTAGCATCTCTGCTGAAATTTATGCATATAAACCCACTTTTGCATCGAAACTCATACATTTGTATGCACTACAAACAACCCCAAACCATCCAACTTACAAACAGCTAAATTATTAGAGGTTTCCTTATTCTTTATACAGGTGCATATCTGACATAGTATACCACACGGTGGGCGCATACATCATCGATAGTTGTGCAGCATGAAATACCAATGATGCTTGTGCACGATATGAGAGTGCTTACAGAGGTCTCGCATGAGGCAAACCGCTGGTGTCTGCACTTTGAGACACAGCTCACCATTAGGTAATCGGTGACCGCAGCGCTACAAACTACAAACCGTGACTGTAGGTTGATGAAGTCAATGGAGGTCACCTCCCGGAGATAGTGATGGCCGATGCATGTTTCGGCCAAATTTGCCTGACTCCTAAGCACTGATCTCACATGCATACACAAATAGTTCAGAATAACCTGACGTGGGCTCCTTTATAAAATATAACCTTCCTAGCCTGTGTGCATGACCCACATCAGATGTGGATATCAAGCATGTTGGCGTGTATACCCAAAGTCTAATACAACAAGACCTGCAGATACATGGCAAAGTGTTATACTTACAGTCCCATAGCCGAAATACAACAGTAAAAGAGGACTGTTAACGTAATTCAAACAACATCCTTCCCACAGAACTTTGTAAAATTGAACTGTGCAAGTCGTTGAGAAGGAAGAGGTGGAGTGTTTGCTCAGATAAACCGACGCACTACAATATTAGGTCAGAGTTTCTGCTTATCAAGGTTTTAAAAGTATCCGAGTCCCAGACTGTTTCTTAACTGTTCAAGGATGGGGAAATTGATGAGTGCATGCGGGCCGAGGCGGCAGTAAGCGGGGGTCCAGCCTCGAAACAAACACATGAAGCCATCTTTTTGTATCGTCCTTACGACGCAGTCCAAGGGCCCTGACCAACCAAAGTTTCCCCATTACACGACGGTGAGTCTCAAGCTCCGAATCAAAGTCTGCGCAGGGGAAACGACGGCATACATGTCAAGCTGTTCAAAGGCGCGCAGAACAATCGGACTAAAATCTCTCTCACTTCTCGGAAGCGGCTCGACTATCAAAGAGGCAAGGCGGGTGTAGGCACGGCATCGGGGACACCTGTCAGCGAAGCGGTAAAGGGCGCGAGCAGCGCAAACAATGATGACAGCAGTATGAAGCCGTCAGAGGGCTGCGCAACCGGGCACAGAGGCGGCGCGCGGCGCAATACCAGGAACGACAAACTTTTTGTCCGATATGACAGGGCCTTCGAAGGTACCTATTGATAAGTGTGGGACTTGTATTTACCTCTGTACAAGCGGTTTGAACCGACGGCAATGTCGTTCATGTAACGCGTCTTGATGATATCGAATGGTGCAGCGACGGTGGTGGCGACAACTCCGGTGATCAAGGACGACACGACGTGAAGCGCAAACCCTTCCTCGAGGCCAAACGTTTCTCTACTTGTGCTTTTGATGTGGTCATATGCGGCGACCTCACCTACACCGATCGCTCCGCCGCGCGCGGTGCTTGGAATCATCCCTCTCATCAAGCCCTTGTTGAAACCCTCTTTCTTTGCGATGGCGCCGAAGGCACTGAGCGTGCGAGGGTAGGCCTCAGGGTTTGCCATAACCCTGATCTTCACGACGTCGAAGGGGTTAGCAAATATGGACGCTATTGTGCCTGTGGCGAGGGCGGCCGCGACCTTGTGTTGAGGCCCAGATTCCTCCCCGTCTACTTTAAGGAAATCGCGAACCAGAGGATAAAAGCCGATTCGGAGCGATGAGTAAACCATCTCGCGCATGATGGTGGCCTGGATGCCCGGAGTCCACAGTCCCGTAAGACCCTGAGAGGAATATATTCCGTGCAACGTTTGTCCGAAGCCCTTCGAAGCTCCTGTGAGCTGGGAGCTGGTTTGCATGCGCGTTTTAGTCACGTCCATGGGGTTGAGAATGGCCGTTGCTATGGAGCTTGCGACTCCCCCGGCAAAGCACTCTCGAACTTGAGGTTGGATGCGTTCAACGCCTGCTATTGGAGCCATCCTGCTGTTGAGGTTAAAAAGGAATCGCCCTGTGAGACACCAACCTCAGATCGCTCCTGAGAAAAGGCCTCCAAAGACGCGCATCCTCTGAGTGTTTAAGGGATATCTGAAGCAGCACATAAGATGAAGAAATGGATTTGGTCTTCGGATTGAAAGGTCTGTGACGAGCTCGCGGTGCGTGCGTACCTTCAGTTACAACTCGTGTTGGTGTCCGCAGCGACAGCAGCAGCGATAGCAGCAAATGCAGCAATAATCAGACAGTCACGACACAGCGGGAATGGTCTGCATGCAGCATATCACCACGTAAAATATACAAGTGCGATCATCAAAATGGCTCCGTACAACCCGTTGAGTTCGTGTAGTTATGTATCTCTTCCCCTCGTCTCTTTTACCCCACGCCAGACGAGAGACAAGAGGTAGTTGTCAGGCACTGCCTGTCTTGACAATGCGCACGTTGGCGAACTTGTTCGCCGACGTGTCATTGTCAAGACAGGCAGTGCCTGACAACTAACTTGTCTTGCGTTGATCCCCTACTAACCCAAAGATCGAAGGTGACCAAGGTGTCCACGAGCGCCGCTTGACAATGTTGAGCAGCGCTTGACAATGTTTGTGAGAGACGTTGCCCTTTATCGTCGTCCATTTAGTCAAATTAATTTTGAACTCTACCGTCGATCCCCAGCCTGTTTTCCGCTTCTCGACTGCACTCGATCTGCGGAAGGTATAAATCGTTTGCGCAAGATGTACCTACAATATAATAAAGTATTTCACGTTTCCCCATCCAAGGTACAAATTATACAGTTTTCCCACCACTTAATTTTTACTCAGATTATTTCACTATACAGTCCTCCCACCACTGTATTTATACTCGATACTGAATTTCACAGTAGCATACTGAATTTCACTATACAGTAGCATAGTACTTCCTTATTTATACATTACAGGAATTTCAGAACTTCAACTTGTATGCTACTGAATTTTACTATACAGTCGTCCCACCATTGAATTTATACCAAGATTATTTCACTTTTTCCCACCACCGATTTTATATGTAAGTTTCCAGTTTCGAATTTTAAGTTTTGAAGGTGATGGCCGATCGAACGTGATGACCGATTTTGAAAGAGCTGGCAGAGGATTTCGCGTCGCGCCATTGGTGTGTATAATTTCTGTTGCAGCCCACATCCACATCGGCGTCTTTGATGACAGTGTCACCAACTTTCATTTATATGTGAGCTTTGCGGCATTGCGGACTTCGCAATCTAAATATAGCATAGTGTGACAGGCTGACGACGTTTAGCGCCCGCAGAAGGATATGTATGTATGTATGTATGTATGTATGTATAATTTCTGTTGCAGCCCATAGCCAAACAGGCGTTTTTTATGATGGTGTCACCAACTTTCATTCTGGGAGCTTTGCGGGCTTCGCAATGTAAATGGAATGCTAAAAGAATAGTGTGACTGACGCTGATCCCGCTTCCCACAGATTTTATAATTCCTGTTGCAGCTCATACAGGCGTCTTTGATGACAGTGTCACTAACATTCATTCCGGGAGCTTTGCGGGCTTCACAATAATAGCATAGTGTGACAGACGCCGTCTTGCGTCACGCCGAAGATTCCATATATAGGTGTACGATTCCTGTTGCAGCGAAGTTGTGAATCGCCTTTTTGTTTTATTAATCGTGAAGGCATTAACCTGTATTTTAATATTTCATATATGATGTTACATCATATCACGTCATCATATTTCATTACGTAAAATCACGTCATCATCGAAATTCGATGCGCGCGCATATTCGACCATCCATTATAAAGGTTTTGCTAATTTTCGATGTTCATCATCAAACGCCCGCGTGGGCGAGTGGATTAAGCGGGGGTGGCGGTGAGCGGTTGATGTGGTGTGAGGCAGGAACCTGGATCTAAGCCACAAGTGGAGCGCGATGGAGCAATGGTGGCGAAGCGGTACAGGCGCCTCGGTGGCGCCCCCGGAGAGCCGGGGGGGTCGCCGGGGCGCAGGCGAGGCAGGGGAGCTGATTTGGGACGCGTCATTAGCATTTATGCTCCCAGGATATTTTTCATATAATTATTATTGAATATTATTCATATAAATATTTTAAAATATTTCTGAATATTTCTGAATATTTTTATATTTTTATATTTTACTTTTTCATGTATAAATTTAAATAAGCGGCGTCTTGACAAGAACCCTTGTCCGCAGACGTGTCATCCGATGTGGACCAACCACAGTACTCCATTTTTAGCAACGCAAGACAAGAGAATTGAGACTCAGTGACACGCAAATTTGCGAGAATGAAAGTTGATGACACTGTCATGAACGTCGAACCGTATGAGCTGGGCCCATGGCCGCTTACATTACATTTTTATTTTTGGGGGGAGAGGAGGGGGGGCTTCGCCCTTTCCCCACTGGACTGAAATGTGTTGGTGATACGGCGAGATAAACAGGCGCCGTGAATATATTATCAGTATACAAATAAACACTGCAAAGTTGGACAGCAATGCAAGTGTACGGATGAGCGGGTTTGTGAGTGCAGTCTCTGTAAGAAGATCTGCCGAAGCACAACGCTTCCTCACTTTTGTACCATACGTCTCCCATCATCTTAGATGGTACCGCCATTGGGTTGTGAACCCGAGACGTAGGTTGAACGACCAGCATGGTAGTAACGACTAGTTCGTTCATGCTGCACATGCGAGTTCTGCGCATGCTGAAAGCTAAAGATGGTTCTTGGTTTGTTTCCAAGATGTATCTTTGCTTTGCCATCTTCGAGTTCAATCATACGAACTCTCGATGACAGGGATGCCTGATGATATGACATAATCATCTGGCGACATGTACAGTCATCGTCGACCGTACTGACGATTGTCATAAATGTATGACGCGACTCGACCTGTACAGTCATGATCGACCATACTGTCGACTGTCATAATAATATATGACATGACCGACTGTCATAATAATATATGACATGACATGACATGACATGGTATGACATGTATGACAGGTATGACACGTATGACATGTATGACACATATGTCATTGGTCATAACCCTGACAGATCTCCCCTCTTAAGAGAGTTGTGACCTCACAACGGGCATACCTTTGTATATGTCTTTGATGTCTTTGTTGTTGTCGCTTCTTGCTGGTACCAGTCTTCTTACACCGATTTGAGGCGTCCCTCATGGTGTTTTTAGGTTATTGGGGGAAACTGAGTCCACTTTAGTCCCTCACCTTACAGTTCTTAGGATGTAGCCCACCTTTCTGGAAATCGTATCGTATTTCAGAGTGACGTTTCAAGGTTCAATGAATTGCGTTTCGTGATGCAGATTGACGCTGGATTACTGATTGATCCATACGTATCGTGCGTCAGAGTGACGATTCAAAGCATCCGAAGTGTACGTTACGGATTATTTGCGCTAGCCGTCGTCGCTTTAGCGAACGATGATCCCACGATTTAACGATTTATAATCGCACGATTCTCGGCCTTATATATATGACTGATCGACGAAAACCCTTGGGTACATGTTTCCACAGTTATATATAGTGCACCCAACCCTTCCTCCCCTCCTGAAGCTACTATGGAGGTTCACAGGCGGCAACGGGGAGCCCGATTTTGGGGGCTTATTTTAATGCAAACGGAGTGGCCCTGCTTAACGGGATCGGACTTATAATTCTTTACCCGGTCTGCTCAACTCCTCAATATTTGGTCCGGTACGCGCGCTTTGACGAACATCTATCGCGATGAGTGAGAATGGATTCGTCACGTACTAATGTGAAATTTCTTTAGTCATGTTTGTCAAGCACAACTTAGGATCACAACTCCGTCTACCTCAGTCGATATCTCCGGTAGCTCGGATGACTGGCCAAAAATCCGATGACAAACCACGGTTTTGGCAAAGGTAGCATTTAGCAGTTTTTATTTATCCACAGATATGATATCTCGCATGTGTGCGTATCTGTGCAAGGGTATGATTTTGAACAAGGCTCACTACACCTTTAGCAAGGAAGGATCAATTTCCGCTTCAATGCAACATAATGATAAACATTAAGAGCAAGGTTATATAGATGATCGACATGTATTAGTATATATTACAAGAAGTAAGGGCATAAGGCTTAATATAATGTCTAGCCTTCATAGGCAGCTATAATGTCTGCTGCATTGGTCAACTCTGTGGCTTTGACCCAGGTGTCATGCTCAGGACCGTAGCCTGCATATCGTACTAAATAGTATTTGACACCTCTAGTGAATTTATCCGAGAGTATATGTGATATCTCAAACAGTGGTTGCCCTTCTTCGGTGATCATCTGTGGCAGAGGCAAAGGTGCTTGGATCGAGTCATTGTACAGCTCTAATCTGGATACAGGCTGTACCGGATGAATACGGATATCAAGATTTCCGAAATCTAACTCGTATGCACGTCCATGGCTAAGCACTTTGGAAATAGTGAACGGTCCAATATATGGTTGCTTAAAGTGTCTGCTGGAATCTGTATAGGCAGCCCTGACTGGGAGTCCCGGTGCAGGCCCCTATGACAGACCCCTAGGACCAACACTGGACCGCTGACTGATCTATAGGTTCGTGCTGTGACACACGCTGTGTCACAGGTAGGCTAGTATCCGAGACCGTTGCGAGACCGTTCCGGGTATATCTAGCTTAGGGTTTATTATCTTATGAGAGTTTATCCACAGAGTTCGGGACCCTCTGATATCCAGTGAACTAGGATATTCCGGTAGGTCGTGGCCCCATCCACGCTTTATTCCACTTGCTAGTTTGGCCATGATTGGCTAAACGGCCGCTCGGAGAGGTGGTGCGCGTTTGCGCGTTTGGGCATTAGTGGAGATTTTGAGATGAGCGGCTTGGGGTGAGCGACTTGGGCCGCAGCTATGGGGTGCCGGCTTGGATTGGGTTTCGTCGTCGCAATGTTCACTATTCGCGGTTCTCTGCTCGCTCTGATCCCGCCTGCTGCCGTGTTTTGGGCTGGTGACTTAAGCACCTTTGACTTCGACGACATCTTCCTTCGCCCCTCGCTAGCATGGCCCGACCGTTCGTTCCGTGTCCGTGACGTCGCATTTTCTCCGCGGCCCTACCCAAACGTGCTGCAGCGTACCGCCTCCCCTCAGGCTTTTCTAGAGATGGGTATGACGACGAGATCCAAGAAGTCCCTCACGAGGGACAGTGACATCGATGCCTCTTTGAGGTTGATCGACGAGGTGCGGAACACTCCGACGGCCGCTACGCCGGTGGTTCCCGCTCCTAACCCTGCATCGAACGTGGACGCGGACGTTGCCGTCAGACGTTATTTGCAGGAGCAGTCCAAATTGGTGGACGAGATTTACAAGGCACGGCTGCATCGGGCTTGGGCCAAGAGTATCCGTGAGGATATTCTTGGTGACAAGAAGCATCATTTTCGCGGTACGGACGACTCTGGCCTCCTGTCCGACCTGGTGGTGCAGCTACGCACGGAGTTTCAGTCTGCTGGTCTGGAGCTGCGTTCCTTTGACCTCGACGACCCTCTGGTGCCCGTGGTCAGCAGAGTGAATGGACTGCTGTACGACGTTCTGGCTCTCGTGGTGGAGAAGCACAGCAACGCGTATGTCTGGCTGACTGGCACCGACTCCTCGACTGACCGAGATGGTCGACGTGCTCTTGTCGACATCATCAAGGGCTCTGTGCCGGTGGCACTGCGGGAGTCGCAGCAGGAGGAACATGCGGCTTTACGTTATCCCGCAAACGTTGACCCGCAGCCGATTTTGGCTAAGGAGCAGCGTTTGGTGCGGGATAACAGGACTTCAGACTGGACTCCGACCGAGGCAACACGAAAATTGTCTCTCTACACCCGCCTCGACCCCGTGTTTTACGCGGCGGTAAAGGTCCGCTATCCCATGGCTGCCGACCTGTCCCACGTGTCCCTTGCTTCTCTTCGCTCCTTGGTGGTCGAGATTTATCGGTCTTGGGCGCAGACGGACGGGGGGAAGGCAGCTTCTGGTGCGGGCGGGGTCTCCGCACACCTCTCCAGCAGTGAGTACGATGCGCTGCTCCAGAAGATCGCGGAGCTGACGGAGCTCGTACAGCGGCAGCGGGGTGAGGCCGCTCCGGTTGTGCGTCAACAACGGGAGCGGGTGCAGCAGCGCCAGCAGCAGCAGCGGGGGCAGCAGCCGCGAGGATTCCGTGTGGGGACCCACAAGGCCCCACCGGTGGGATTCGACCGTGACGATCGACGGGCAAGGCCGTTCTGCGGTAGGTGCAAGAAGGCGGGGAAAGGTGAGGCGTATCACTTCTACCGCGACTGCCCGTTGGGCGGGCGCCAACACCCGCCCACCTCTGCCGCGGCATTTTGCGTTCCCATCGACGAGGAGGACGCAGAGGGGGTGCACGCACTCGCCATGTGTGCGTTGTTCCAGCAGGCGGCGGATGACGGAGCGGAGTCCTTCGCGCGTGCGGCGGCCGCGTACGGGCCGCCCGCGGTGCTTTCTGCGGGAGCGGTGGGCGGCATTGACGTGTCCGCCTACGGCTTCGCCGTGGAGCGGCAGCCGGATTCCGAGGGGGACGACATTCTCCGCAGGCTCGACGATCTTGCCGCGGAGGTTCACTCCGCGGCCAACCCGCAGGTGCATTACACTCACGCGTCTTTCCCGCCTCCTGCCGGTAACGGGCAGGGGGCTTCGGCTCTGGTGTGCGTGCCCGCCGCAGCGGTGGCCACCCCGGAGGAGCAGGTTCCGGCAGGTGGTGCGGCGGCATCGGCATCCGCCGTGCCGGCCCCTGCTATGCCTGTCTCGCAGGGAGAAGATGTGAAGCCCGCGCCACTTCAATCGGCGCGGGTGACCACCACAGCGGACGCGGACGGTGAATTCGCTGGGTTCGTTCAGACCGTGAACCACGCCGCCATCGGACAGGTTGATCTCACGGGGTACGACACGGACGATTACGAGGACCTCGCTGACGGCAGCTTCGTCGTGAAGCCGCGGGCCTCGGCCATCTCGGCAAATCACTCGTCGACGCCCGCAGCCCAAGCACCTCACTCTGGTGGTGCTCTGGAGGGTTGGCGTGAGGGTGCTCCCCGCAGCTACGGCTGTGGAAGGCCTCCGTGGGGCTTCCCCGCCCACGCGGGCTTGTGGGGGATGTCCTTCCTTCTCTCTTTCATTCTCTTGATCTCTGTCATGGGAGTAGGAGCAGCCACCTACACGGTGGCCAACGACGTCGACCCTGTGCAGGTATCGGGTCGGGCTGCGCTGCAGCCTGTGCTGTGCAGGGGCGAGGAGTCACCGCTTGACACGGTGCCATGTGCCATCCCGCCTCGTCGCCACCGGCGGGTGCAGCGGCAGCAGGGCCTCTATATGGCTCCGGTGCCGTGGCATCCCGGGCCGCCGCCACCTGGCATCTTATTTGAGGGCGGTCCTCCGTTGTCGCCGGCATCGTCGTCGGATGACGAGGCGCCACCTTCGGGCAGCACTTGGCAGCACCCCGGTGCGGTGCAGCCTCCCGTGATCGACGGATCAACAACACCGACTCCGTCAAATTCTCTGGCGAATGATTTCTCGGTGACCGACACCTTGCACTTTGGCAGCCCTGTGTTACTCCGCCGTGCTACGGCGGACTACTACAGTGCTCGTTGTGGTGGCGGTGCTCCTCTGGCCATTGACCCCGAGTAGTTATGTTTCTGGTTCTGGCAGTACACCACTTTCATGGTGGTGTGCTGAGATGTACTTTGACCTCAACACGGTCTTCAATCTGGTTTATGCTTTTGCTTTGACAACTTTGAACTCTTCAATCTGACTTGCTGACACAGTGCCTTTCAGTAGTTTGGCAGGACCTATATGCCTGTGTGTTTCTGCACTTGTGCCGGCTAGAGGGTTTCAATTTGTGTATCAGAATTGCACAGTTGAATTAGCAGTTAGGTTTGTCACCCTAGCTCCTACCCTAGCTTATCTTAACATTCTGGCTCTCCTAGACAGTCACCACCCACAGTGCTGGGGTGGTGTGCTGGAATCTGTATAGGCAGCCCTGACTGGGAGTCCCGGTGCAGGCCCCTATGACAGACCCCTAGGACCAACACTGGACCGCTGACTGATCTATAGGTTCGTGCTGTGACACACGCTGTGTCACAGGTAGGCTAGTATCCGAGACCGTTGCGAGACCGTTCCGGGTATATCTAGCTTAGGGTTTATTATCTTATGAGAGTTTATCCACACAGTTCGGGACCCTCTGATATCTAGTGAACTAGGATATTCCGGTAGTGTCTGCCTGCCTCTGTCAAACCAGTCCATTGAATAAACTCGGTCCGTAAAAGAACTTTCTGCCCAACTGCAAACTGCTTAGGCATGTGAGTCTTATTGAATCTGGCTTGGCTAATTTCTGCTGCTCGGGAAATGTTGTCTACCGCGTTGGCATGAACAGCCGAGTACTGGTCAAAATGATCTCGAATAGCTCTTTGTATTGGAGCAGGAGCTTCTGGCGGAATAGTGATAACCAGGTCATGAGGCGAAAGTGGTTGCGCCATCGAGTCGAGATAAAATGGTGAATAACCAGTTGATGCAGAAACGGTATTGTTAATTGCAAACTCCACCAGAGGCAACTTGTCCTCCCACGAATTGGCTGAAGTATCGTTGCAACAACACCTGAGGATGAAAAAAAAATACTACTTAATCAGTTTATAAACCAGAGGATGGTGAAATCATATCATGAATCAACAATTTGAAAAATACCTGAGGATGTCCTCAATGAAGGCATGGCTCCTCTCATTGGCAGCATTCGACTGTGGATGGTGTGATGACGTCATGGACAATCTCGTACCAGTAGATTTCCACAGTGTCTGCCAGAATGTAGAGGTGAATCTGGGGTCTCGATCTGAGATGATGTTCCTCGGAAGACCATGGAGCTTGAAGATATGCTGCATATAGATGGAAGCAGTATGCTGAGCTGTCCAGGTCATGCTGAAGGGAATGAGATGACAACGATGAGAGAATTGGCACATTACCACAAATATACTGTCGTGCCCATTAGTGGTGATAGGCAGATCAGTGATCCAATCAAGAGATACATCAAGCCATTTTGTCTTAGGCACATAATATCGTATGTGTGCCTGACCATAAGGCTTGTGTCGCCTCGTTTTCTGGCGCTGACAAACGGGGCACTCCCGAATGTATTTGATGGCTGCCGTTGTCATTCCTGGCCAATAATACCGGCTACGCAGAAGATGAAGCATGCGATTTTTGCCTACATGACCAGAAATAGTGGCTGAGTGGCACTCATGAAGAAGAATGTGGCGAAGCTGTGTGATCTCACCGTCATCTGTGGGGACTTTAGTTGTTGGTGGAATGTACAGCTGTCTGCCATATATGGTCTTACGATAGATCAACCCCTGAATGAGCTCGAAGCTGTAGCTGCTGACTGACTGTGATGAAGTCGATGATGTCAGCTTAGCCAAAATAGTCTGTGCAAATGTGTCACGATCATACTCGGATATAATGATGTTGTGTAGCTGATGAGCTGATGAAGAAGATATAAGAGCAATGAATGTAGGATCTGCAGATGGAATGACCTCGCTGATGTCCATATGATGAAGACAATCAGTAAGTTCAAAAAGTGCAGAGATACGCGTGAGTGCGTCTGCAACCTTATTCTTCTCGCCAGCAATGTGCTCTATACGGAAGTTGTATTCAGAGAGCTCATCCAACCACCGTGCCTGTTTGGGGCTCAGTGTGGATTTGGTCTGGAAATAAACCAGTGGCTGATGATCTGAGCGTACAATAGTCTCAGGAGCTCCCAACAAGATGTGGCGAAAGAATCGGAAGCCTTCCACAATGGCAAATAGCTCGATCTCAGGAATAGGCCAACGTCTCTGTGTATCGGATAGAGTGACGCTGTGATAGCCACATGGCTTCATACCTTTTCCTTGATCCTGGAGTAATACTTGGCCAACGTGTGTGCCTGATCCATCGACCTCCAAAATAGATGGCAGTTTCTGATCTGGGAGCTGCAATACTGGAGCGTTACAGATGGCACTTTTGAGGTTATCAAATGCCTGCTGCTGCTCAGTTCCCAGACAAATCTGCATTATCTTTAAGGAGACGATTGAGAGGTTCGGCAACTTTGGAGAACTTTGGTATGAATCTCCTAAATTGACCAACCATGCCCAAGAATGACCGAAGGGATGACTTGCCATCTTTAGCCATACGGCGTAGAGGCTGCTTTCCAACGGTAGGACCATAAGACACTGGAGGCTGAATTGCCATGACTGCTCTGATCCTGTCTTCGATGATGGATAGGCCTGCTTCAGATATGTGATGTCCGATAAAATCTATAGATTTAACGAACAACTCCACCTTGGAAGGCCTGATGAAAAACTGGTGATCTCTGCAACGCTGGAGGAACTGTCGAACATGCTTCACATGACTGTCAAAATCTGGACTGTATACGATAGTGTCGTCCATGAATATGACAAGGAACTGGTCGATGAAGTCGAAAAATGCCCGATTTCCTACACGAAGTGCTGTTGCAGGAGCATTAGTCAATCCGAAAGGCATAACTGTCCATTCATAAGAACCGTATCTGGTGCGAATAGCAGTTTTATGTATATCATCCGGATGAATGGGGATTTGGTGAAAGAACTGGTTGAAATCAAATCTACTGAACCATCTTGATCCCTTCAGCTGCTCTAATAGGGTGTCATGTGGTGGTAGTGGATACGTGTCCTTGATGGTGATGTTATTCAGGGCACGATAATCACAACACATCCTCCACTTTCCCCCTGGCTTAGGAGCGAAAATGATTGGGCATCCATATGGCGATGATGATGGACGAAGGATACCCAACTCGACATATTTGATGATTTGCCGTTTGAGTTCCTCCATCATGGGTGCTGGAATGGTGCGTACTGGCTGTGAAGGAGGCTTATGTCCGGGTTCGATGTCGATTCTATGATATCCACCTTCAAACCGCTCTGGCCTATGACCAGCCGGAAGATCCTCTTGGAAAACGTCTGAAAAGTCTTCTCTCACTTGATCACGTGCTGCTGTGACCTCGGGGTCTTCCATTGTGGTGTCTGAGTCTGATGCTGCAAAGACCAATTCACCATCGACCTCGGAGAGGAAAAAGAGATATGCTACGGCTTCTTCAGCCGAACCACTGGATCGAATGCGACGGAGATGTTTCCTCATAGTGGTGGCACTGACCAATTCCATTTCAGGAAGGCCATCTGAGTCTGGAGTCTGCTCAACTCTGGACAATACTGTGCGAATACTGGAGCCTGATGAATGCTTCCTAGTGATCGTCAGATTTTTGGTCTGAAAGTCAATGTGTGGATTCCTCCTCTCCAACCAATCTTGACCCAGAATGACAGTGAATGGTTTCATGTCAATGATGTAGAAATCTTCTGTATCCTTATACTTACCCAAAGAAAATGTAGCCTTGGGAAGATAGGATGTGCATGATAGTTGGCTTCCTCCAGCCAATCCCACTGAAAATGATGAAGAATCTGTGGGAGGTATACCAAGCTGAGCAGCGAACTGTCTGTCGATGAAAGACGATGTGGCTCCTGGATCTACCAAAATGTGAGTACTCTGTCCATAAACTTTCCCTTTATACAACAACAGCTTCTTCTGTGATTTCAGCTGTGCTGTTTGAGACTGCATCTGTGCGATGTGTTCTGTGGGATTGTCCATCTGCTGAAACTGCAATGTCAGACTGGAAAGGACTTCTTCTGAGATACTCTCAATCCGGCCACTTGCTTCAGTGGCATCTTCAGGCTGATCTACCCTCGGGGTGCTCTCAACACCGGTACCTGCGCAGTACCCTGAGAGTTTCCCTGAGGAGCTGGAGCTGATGGAACTGGATCTGGAGTTGCAACTGCTGCAATGATGCTGTGCTGACTCTTCAGTTCCTTGACCAAGGTGTTGATCGTATTGATGAGTTTGCCAGACCCATCCTTAGCACCCTGATTCTTCTGTGGCTGTCTCTGATTCTGAAAAGGATTCTGAGCTGGTGGCTTACCCTTGATCTCCTTTCCATCATTGGTCCTGGTGGCAAAACAATCCTTCTCGATGTGACCAACACGACCACAACGATTGCAGGTCTTATCATTCTGTGATTTTCCTTTTCCTTTTCCTTTGCCCTTGCCTTTACCACCTTTTCCTTTGTTCCGATTCTGATTGGAGTTCTGACTGCCACTCTGATTCCAATTCCGATTTCTGTTGGTTCTGTCATATGGCTTCTGGCCACGTCCTCTGTCCTTATCCTTCTTGGATGGACCTCCAGATGACTGCTCCTTCTGACCCCGATAGTGAAGGGTTTCTGATTGCTTTGAGTGAATGACGTAGTTCAAATCAAGCAATATCTGTGTGGTTTCTTGCCACGACAGATTGTTCCTCTGCTCTTCTGTCAGGTATCTGAGCTGGAACTGTCTGCGGAGATCAGAATCCATACTGGTGACGAATCTGTCCTTTATTAGCACATCATTTAAATCAACTGCTGCTAAAGAAGCCAGTGATGTAAATGTGCGCAAATAATCTGCAAAGGTTTGGGTTCCTTGAGTCAGTGCCATTAGGTGTTTCTTGGCTACTGATCTCTTATGAGGATTACCAAATTGTCTGAGGAACGTCTGTCTGACCATCTCATAAGTGGCATATGGTTGTTGTGCCAAGACCTGGAAATAGTGTCTGTCGTTATTCTGTATGAGAGTAAGAAACACTGTGATCAAATCCTTATCATTGACACCTGGATAAGTGAACTGGAAATATCTGTCCACTGTATCCAACCAGACCTCTGCGTCCTGTCCTGATTTGAATTCCCTAGGTGGTGTCATTTTCACCTTGGGGACCAAACTGGGTGGAGCTGGTGGAGCTGGTGCTGGTACTGTATCTGCATCTGGATCTACAAAGACCATCGGAGGACTGTCTGCTGTATACTCTGCTTCTGGTGCCTGAGGCTCATTGGCAGGATCCTTGTACCGGCTCATATCTGGTTTCATGCGACCGACATTGTCATAATAGCCTATGTGGTCATATCTGGTTAGTGTATCGGCATAACCAGCGATCCACTTCGGGATTTTAAACCGACTGTATGCATCGTATGAACCAAGTATGTCGAAAAACCAAGTCGAATGATCTGGGTTGATATCAGGAACCTCATGCTCTTCCTCTTCGATAGTAACCATCTAAAAACAAAACACAGCACAAAAAATACCTTCAGCTAATTGTCTAACTGAGTGTGTGTGATTTATATGTTATATATGGTATATCGACATGTTTACATACATGTATTATATTCGTTCATAATAATGAGGTAAGTATATATATATATCCACCTTCTTCCCCCCTCAAGGAAGTGTGTGATATAGTGGCAGTTGTCAATTGCCAATACCTCAAAAAAGCATGCATTCCTTATAGGAATCATCTGTCACAGTTCTTGGGTTGTTGCCCGTACTATTATCATGTCTATGATGATTTAGCATGATATAATAATACCAAAAAACGAAGTTTTACGAAATAAAACTGGCATTTTAGAGCATATATAGTTACAGTGACCCTGTTACTCAATACAGTGTTTAGGGTGTTACTTGATATCAGTAACCCTAATACAGGTAAAAAATAAGCAGTATAACGTTTTTGCAAAGATTTTTAAGCAAAACTGCATTCAATACCTAAGTGAATGTTAAGTGATTTTCAGAGGGTACGTTACACCCCTGACACACACATTCAAATATTAGGGTGTTACAGGGTGTTACACGTGTTATGTCTTTCAGGGATTGTTATTTGATAGATAAATATCCATTATAGCAAAAAAATCAATCCCGAATTTGCAAAAGATTACACGTATTGTATTTTGACCGATTTTTCGTTACAGCCAATATGTTCACCCCTATATATTACACACCTAATATCTAGGGTGTTACACGAGATATGACCATGGTTGTTGTAATTTTTACATACCTCAATAGGTATTAAAATATTTTTTGAAATAAAATGAGGTCGAAATTTCAGTTTTGAAATTTATCGCCAGCATTTTTCACCGATTTTACAGCCTTTTTCAGCCATGTTTCGGATAATATATATATCATATCTCAGTGTGTGTGTGTGTTGCAAGCTACAGAAATATTGCAACATTCTTCACTTTTGCACATGATATTTTTCATGGCACAACAGTGAATATTTCAAAAAATCAACATGTATAGTGAACATGTAATGTGGGTTTTTCTGATTGAGACTCATGGAGGCAAATGCACTCTCTGGTGATATTTAAGATAAATCAACTGTAAATGAATTCACAGTTGTGTCAGATCCTAAGATATATTTGGATGTATACAACGAGTATATCAAGTGATATCTCTGTGTTCAAATACATCTGGACACTGCTAGATGTAATCTAAGCAGTTTTTACACAACACAATGTTTGTGTGTGTGTACGTCCACAACCACCTTTTGTCAATTCATGTATGGTTGCTGATCTGAGTTGGTACATGCATGTGAAGTGATCATCTGTATCAACTGTCAGAATGCAATGTAGATATTGATGTTGCTCCAGCGATAGTGAAAATGGCATGGACAGTGTTCAGCAGTTACCAGCTGCATATTGAACACTGATACTGCCTTCGGGTCTGGAGATATTCTCCATCCAGCCCTACAGCATGTTGTTTTATCCTGTTACCATTACTATCGCCATCACTGACATCCAGCACGCACATGTGTTTGCTGGATGGTATCTATGTATTATGTATTGATACAATACTTGATCATTACACTTGGAGTCAGTGTATTGTCAACATGTATAATGAATGCTAGTGTTTGTGCAGTGTATAGTACTGCTGATTAGTACTAGTGTGTGTGTGTGTGTTTACTTACACACACTTTGCAAGATCTTTATGGATATCACAATATCCTAACAACCTATCATGCAGATTGTCAGCATACCACGTACTGATTACATCTAACATGATATATATAGTTTAGGGATTATTGTAATTCCATGATAATCTCATTACGAAATGAGTTACTGATAGATTTTACATGAAGCTCAGGTGAGCATTCCTTCAAGTAATCCACCATAGAATGTACATGTTACCTGGAGAGCATCTCGGCTCCACCAGGGCACGACAAACTAATTATGGTGTTGAGATTACTGTCAGGCACCCTTTGCAACATGGATTTGAATATAGACTAGCATTCACTGCAATATGCTTATGCTCTATGTACTACAGCTGTTATCGTGATCAAGCTGTACAGTATAATAAAGTATGTACCATTCACAACATTGCAATCATTCAGCATAAGATGTGTGCATGATATAGAAGTATATGCACTGTGTATTGATGATTGCTGTAAGTGAAATGAGTGTATGTGTGTGTGTGCTGATCTGCACACACATATTGTGCACAGATCATTGTGCTGCTGATAAGTATAATGCTGATGATCAAAAGTATTTGTGTGGTCATCAGAACATTGGAATCTGCTGCAGTATGATAATAAGGCATTCACAGCAGTATGTATCCACAGCATAGCGATCATGTGCTCTTAGCATTCCTGCATATATACAATCATTCTGCATATGCTTTCATCGCGCGTACACATGTGTGCTTCTCACTGCATGTAGACACATTAAAACTGTACGTGCTAAAATCGAGCATTCCTCGCATTTTATGAAATCATGAAAGGTATATATTATGCTGACAGGCCATAAATCATTGCACGCAGTGATTGTAAACAGTGCGTAGATGATTTGCAAAAATCGCTGATGTACGTTGTATACAAATGCGAGCGCGCTGCTGATGAAAAGTATGAATTGTCGTCGCCATTCATCAGCATATGATACGAGCGCTGACATGTATACAAATCAAAATTCTGTCGATGACCACTATGTCATATATTATTCTAGACAATTTTCGAACGTAATTCTTGCAAGCGCGCGCATGCTGCGATCAACTTCTGCAAAATATGTGACCATCGCGCAGTATGCGACCATCGCGCATCAACATATATGAAGCCGTACAAAAAGCAATTCAGCACAATCATGAAAATTGCGATACTGCGCTGATGATTTTCCGCGCGGAAACGATTTTGCTGATGATTTATCGCATCTGCGAACATACATATATCCGCGAACCATTTATCGTGTACATTTCATTGCTGCGCCGATATATGCAATATGCACACCTTATCGCGTATATGTGCGATCAGCTGTTTCTGCGAGTACGCTGCGGAAAATCTTCTCGCGCAATTTCTGTGCTGTCGATATGCGAACGTATATTATTCGGGCTGCAGATATTCAATTTATGCGAACGCTGTCGTATGTGCGCCCTCCTGCAAACCTGCGAACAATATTAAATATGCTATGTCTATCACTGCACCCACTTGGGTTCTCGAGTATCGTGCCTTGACGACTTTCAGAATACCACTGATACGGCTGTAGATACAAGCGCCGTGAATATATTATCAATATACAATGAAACACTGCAAAGTTGGACAGCAATGCAGGTGAACGGATGAGCGGGTTTGTGAGTGCAGTCTCTGTAAGAGGATCTGCTGAAGCACAACGCTTCCTCACTTTTATACCTACGTCACCCATCATCTTAGATGGTACCGCCATTGGGTTGTGAACCCGAGACGTAGGTTGAACGACCAGCATGGTAGTAACGACTAGTTCGTTCATGCTGCACATGCGAGTTCTGCGCATGCTGAAAGCTAAAGATGGTTCTTGGTTTGTTTCCAAGATGTATCTTTGCTTTGCCATCTTCGAGTTCAATCATACGAACTCTCGATGACGGGGATGCCTGATGATATGACATAATCATCTGGCGACATGTACAGTCATCGTCGACCGTACTGACGACTGTCATAAATGTATGACGCGACTCGACCTGTACAGTCATGATCGACCATACTGTCGACTGTCATAATAATATATGACATGACCGACTGTCATAATAATATATGACATGACATGACATGACATGGTATGACATGTATGACAGGTATGACACGTATGACATGTATGACACATATGTCATTGGTCATAACCCTGACAGTGGCACTGTCATCGTTAGCGTCTGGCGATCGTGAGATCGGAAGTTCGTCTGTGTCGCCCGTTGGGATTCGCGCTTTGCTGCTGATTAAGTAAGTAAAGTAAGTAAGGTAATTTGGTCCGGTTCCAAATCTTAAGGAGCAGAGGTTGTGTTCGCTATCGTGTGACGAGTTCATGACTGACAGATGACGATGACGCTGACACATGTTGATCCTGCGGATTCCCCGTAAATCGGATGACCGCCCAGTCACCTTGTCCGATCCGCTCCCGTCGGGTAGAAATGGCGAGAAAAAGAGCGGAAAGTAAGGCGAAGCAGCAAGGCAGCACTCCAGCGTCAGATCGGAGCCTGAGTTGGAGAACCCATTTTTAAGGGTGGGCGGGCAGGAAAGAAAAAGTGCGTTAGGAAACGAAGAAGAAAGACGCAGCAATCGTCAGCAGGTAGGAAAAGTGAAGTATTTTCACCTATTTCCGACTTAAGAGCGACACCATGCGACACTTGGACTCCGAAGCTGGAGGTGAACAGCCACTAAGCGATCCTTCATTTCTTCGATCCGGGGAGTGAGATCAGACGATCCGCCTCCTGAATGACGGTCATCACTAATATCGCCATGTGCACAACTCACATGGGTAGCATTCAAACAGCACAAATGACCTTAAGCCGCTCTGCTCAACATTCGCCCTATGAGGCGAACCTGAAAATGTTTTTCTGAAAAATAGTATTATGATATAATATTTTCTGAAGGTTTTTCGAAGCTGGAGGAAGGTAAAAGCGCGCTGTTTTTTGCAGCGTGATTTGCGCCTTCCTGTACTGTTAAATATGCTTAAACCCTGTCTTACTTATGCCCTTTCCGCAAACTGCTGATATGATCTTCTTCCGCTAACCCGTGTCTGAGCGCAACGAGTTAATCTCCGCGGGGGAGGCACGTAAAAATAGGCCTGGTGAAGTCAGCAAAGAGCTCTGCTCTGCGCTCGCGAGGTACCAAACATCCAGAACCACAAACGACATCGTAAAACAAACGAATATAAATGTTGGATTTGGCACAACGACACCTAAAATATGTCACCTGCCTCATCCTAAAGTAGTCTGGGTGACCGTCACTCGTAGGCCGAAACCTAATCCCTGAACTTAAAGTCAGGTATATGTTTATCTCTTTTTATCTTATCGATCCGACCGTTCTGATATCGAAACCCTATATTGGGGTATAACGACAAATAGATATATATCGGCCCTGTATATCTAGTAGGTTTTGATTCGCACCATCGCTTTTACACTGCATCCGCCATGAGTGGCTAAACGCCGACGCCTGGGATGGGGTGAGCGGTCGCTAGGGGAGCACGCGCGGTTCAGTGGTATGGCCTAGGCAGCTTGGTTGATTGAGCGGCTTCGCGGACGGTGCAATTGGGCGTTTTGCGAGTTGATTTTACGTTGGCTGGATTTTACCGTGCTTCTGGTCGATATCACACCGTTTGCGGTACCCGGGGATCTTTTAAGTCCTCACGACTTCATCGAGTTTTTCGTCCTTATCCGCAAGCTTACGCTCTCGACGACCACTACCTCTTGGCCGCCACCACCGCGACCGCTTCCCGAGCACACCCGCTTGCTCCACCCCTACTGTCATTTCATCATGGTTACCACCAGATCGACTTCGAGCGCTCCTCTGCGGAGGAGGAACCTAGCGACTATTTTCGACCAAGCTGCTGCCCGACATGCAGCCACTCCCGGGACTCCGACGGCAACTGTCCCTCCAGCGGCTGGACCCCCTGCGACGTTCGTGGCAGCTGTCCGTACTCTGATCCGCACCAGGCACGACGAGAAGGCCGCCAAATTTGTCGCCAAGAAGTGCTTCGGTTTGAAGGACGAGCGCTTCCATGGTGACGAGAAGAACGTGCACGTCATCTTTACCCGCATGGTAGCTGCTCTTCGCGAGGCTTTCGTGGCCGAGGACGAGCAGCTGGGCGACCTCTTTGTACTCGACGACGCCGGCATCACGGTGCGAGAGGAGAGCAATCAGCTCCTCTTCTCCACCCTTGAGCTCCTCGTGCATCCTTCCAGTCCCGCTTCGGACTGGTTGGAGAGCTCTGCTCAGACGTTTCCCGCGGATGGGAAACGGGTTCTGCTCGAGTTTGCACGTAAGCTGCTTCATGCCGACGCACCCTTTCAGGGGACGTCGGACTTGCTGGCAGTTGAGCTGAGCTACGGCAAAGACCCCAACGACTCGATCATGGACTTCAACGCCGCGCTCGCCGCCGCAAAGCGCAAGAACACCCTGGACGAGGACGACGTCAAGGGGCAATTCATTCAGGCCATGGACGCCGACTACTACAGGCCTGTGGTGTCGCGGCTCCTGCTGCACGACCAGCGAGCAGCGGTGTCCCTGTTGACCGTTCAGCAGTGGGCCCGCGAGTGTCATGCGGCTCACGTGCGGGCTGGCACGGCTTCGCCGAAGTCGGCTGCGGTTGGCGGCCACATGTTGCCTGCGAGGTTTGGCGACCCGCCGGGTGGGCACACTTCTGCGGACGCCGACGTGATGGAGATCCTCCTCGCGTTACGCAAGGAGGTGCGCGTTCTTTCCGACAAAGTCAACGGAAAGGGCTTCACTCCCCGCGCGGAGAAGCCTCACAACCCACGCACAGGGTTGAAGCACCGCTTCGCGGCCTCTCCGCTCCCGGAGGGGAATTACTCGCAGGGGAATTCGAAGCTTGTGGCGTTTCATCGTGGGACTGGACAGGCGATCCCGCTTTGTCAGCACTCGACGTGCACGACGGCGCAAGCTAGGCATTGGCACCGCGACTGCCCGCACGGCGGTCCACGTGCGGAGAAGACAGCTTCTGGGGCGCATTCTTTCGCGGTTCAGGACGTGGAGGGCGACTTCTACGCCGCTGCCTTCCAGCACGCCATCGACAGCAACGACGCCGACCGCTTCGACGCGCTATGCTTCTTGGCGGGCGGCAAGCCCGTAATGCTCGAGGACCTCTCCGCCGCCTCCTTCTGTGTTGGCGACACCGTTGAGACTCACGCCATCGACGAGTATCTGGGGTGCTGTCAACCCGCTGACACTCGCTTCGGGGTCTGCGCGGTTGGTGGTGCCATGCACGTCAACAACTTCCAGGTCCGCGACAAGATCCTTGACAGCGCTCTGGTCGTGCCGCCACCGCCAGCACCGCCTGCCGCTCCGCAGTCGGTGGTGTCCGACGAGGGCATGTACCCCGTCAGCGCGCTGCACGCCCACGAGCCAGACACGTCCTTCATTGACAAGTTTGCGGTGAGACTTGAGCTCGCTAACCCTGACCCGCCCCTCGCGATGCATTGCATGGGGCCCGTGGCACCCGTTGATTCGGTTTCAGTGACTGCGGAGGAGTCCGAGGATGACGACGAGGGTAATCCGCCGCCGCGGCGGGCATTGGGCTGCGGCAGACCGCCGTTCAGCTTTGGGTATTCCGCCCTAACGTCACTTGCGGTTTGCATGCTCTTCATCGTGTGTGCCGCTGCTGTGCCGTCGGCCGCTTCAGCCTTCGGTGGTGTTGGCATGGGCGCCGAGGCGGCTCCACCGGTCGGTGGTGTCGTTCACGGACAGCCAGGGGTGCTTCTGGCGCCGACAGCAGCCTTGCGCACATCTTCAATCGACGATCGAGGTTTGGGTTCTACCCAAAATTGCCCCACGCATGATTTATCGGCAGCACCGGAGCACACCGACAACGAGGTCGGTGGTGCTGGCGTGCTATCGCCCGCAGCTATCCCACCGTTCCGGTGTTGCCAGCCGTCTGGGTGGGACTCGGGCACGGAGATCGACTGGTCATGCAGGACGAAATTGACAACGACGACATCGGAGCTTTCTCAATTTGCTCCACCGCATGAATCCTCAGACGGTGCAGGCACCGACTGTGTTTCGGAAGACAGTGGCACCAGCTCTCCTGGGCGCTGTGACAGTGGTACCGGCTCTCCCGGGCGCTGCGAAAGTGGCTAGTGCTGACGAGATTGGGATTAGCCTGCCTTCAGTTTGAGATGCTGTAGGTGCAGGTTGCCCCAAGATGGGCTCTGTTTCGGGTTTTCAGTTTATCAGAATTCAGCAGTAGAAAGTAGTGGCACAGCTGCTGCACTGCCTGTTTGGGAGGGGGGGGCTGGCCAGTATGAGCACAGTGCCTCCTGACCCGCTAGCACTGACTTTTCTGCCTCCCGGTAGGCATTTGTTTCCTGTTTCGGCTACCTAGTTTGGTCCCCACACTAGGTGGTGTGCTGGATTTGGCACAGCGACACCTAAAATCTGTCACCTGCCTCATCCTAAAGTAGTCTGGGTGACCGTCACTCGTAGGCCGAAACCTAATCCCTGAACTTAAAGTCAGGTATATGTTTATCTCTTTTTATCTTATCGATCCGACCGTTCTGATATCGAAACCCTATATTGGGGTATAACGACAAATAGATATATATCGGCCCTGTATATCTAGCAATAAACACGAATCATAAACGACGCTATACGCGAAACTTTCTTACGATCTCGCTTGTGTGTGTATTCATTACTCAAATTGAAACAGATATGGAAGCAGAACAGGAAAGCGCGCAAGCAAGGGCAAGCTTGGGATAAGGCTGCCACCCTAGAGGAGATAAAGCACCACAACGCTGAAATCAAAACGCAATTCGAAGTATGGGAATCTTCTGGCTTCGAGAGGATTGAAATAGGCTCGTGCATATACATTGAGTTTATGAAGGCAGTAAAAGAGGACTTGGGCGAAGACGAGGAAGTAAACGTGTCTATTTACTTTGGTGACTTGGCTCTACGGAATAGAGTCCTTCTGTCAGCGACAATTTTCAAGGTACAAGCTTGTAATCTTTTCACCCAAACCCTCATACAAGAGCTTTGTTACGAATAAGTTCGCGCACAATCACGCAACTCCAAAGAGTCTTGTAAGACGCTTTTGCAAACTTCCTCTTTTCATCTTGCATTCCGACTCTAGAAAGCTGGGAAAACTAGATCTAGCTGAAATTAACTTAGTAGGGAATTTGCTAACTGTGACTAACGCACATCTCGCGCAGAATTGTAGCGACCTGTTCTACGTGGCGACAAGGGAAGGAGAGCAAGTAGTACTAGTTGCTGGCGCGAGCGACGTGGCCAAGAAGATTCTTTCCGCCACGAATTCTGAACTGACCGTTGAGCACTTGAAGAACCGTGGTGAACAGCTGCTCGACTTTGACCAGTACTCGCGTGTGCTGGAGGCTGCTGGAAACATTTTCAGAGACATCTCTTCAGGCGAGCACAACACGAGGAGTGAGCATTCGCTCTTAGTGGAGTCACTGCAGAGGCAGAAGCTAAAGGACACTGCCTCGAAAGCGTCACCTGATACTGGAGTGGAGCCACCACCTGAGCCAGCGTCAGCACCTCTCTCACCGGCAGAGGATCGCACTCCACCTGAGGTAAGCTTAAATTATATGCACACACACACTTGCATTCTCACACGTGCAAGCTCAGAAAAGCGTCCCATTCTTTTGGCGCATCACAGGAGCCAACGGGTATGCAAGACTACGAAGAGGGTGACGAATTTGACCTCTCTGCTTTCGACGAAGCAGAAGAATTCGAGAAACTCGACAAGGAGCTGCAAGAAAACGACGATTACGACACCGACGACGAAGACGGTGGTCTGAGCAACGACGACTTTCTAGCATCTGTTAAAGTCAAAAGGTTGGGCGCATTGACCGCAGGACCGTTCACAGAGCGCGAGATTACTGAAGTAGGCAGACTCCTGAAAACGGTTTTACTGCAAGCTCAAAAAACAGTTGCAATTTTCAGTGTGGAAGGAAAGAAATACCCCAACAGCGCTACCCCTTTCCTGCACGTGAAAGTTGCCTCAATCGAGGAAGCCAGAGTGCTAGTTGAATACACGGTCGTGGTAGTTGACAATCAAGACTTCCTCATCACACCAAAGAGTAGCAAATTAACCAGCATTACGATAGGCTTCAAGTCAATCAGGGCGGGGAAACAACCGAAGCTGGCTCACATCCTTGCTCACATAAGAGCCTCACCTTTCTCGAAGTTCATCAAAGAAGTTACATTTCAACAGTCTTTCACAGTTCACAGCAGAGTTCGTGGAGCAAAGCGGCGTTCGAGATTGGTCAGACAGATCTTTGTGCTTCTGAAAACGGGACTGGGCCGTCACCCGGAGCCTGCTAAGATTGACAAAAAGAAAATCGAGCACGCCCTGTATGCTCTTCCATTGGAATACCACTGGTCAGGCCTAGGAACGGCCTTCATTTCAAAGTGCTCAGCTCTTATTTGCCGTGAGTGTGAGGGTAAAACTGCTAACGGTCACAGCACCAAGAACTGCCCGGCCAGGATTTACGGTGTGAGATCTCCCAACGTGGGAGTCCCTCGAACAGCAGCGACAGCAGCAGCAGCAGTGCCAGACGAGGCTTCAATCCCAACAGGATTTGGGGAGGGCTCCGGCCAGAACACAACAGCTCAAACAGCAGCAACCCTGGCATCTCTGAGGCACGGAGGGCATCCTCCAAACTGCAAGTGCTCGGCCTGCCAGAAAGGTGAAAGAATCTCTACCCTCTTCCATTGCAAAAACATCATTAACCTTTCCATTGAGCTCTGCGGTGTTGAAATCCAACTCTGTGATCGAAAGTTTTTTACATTCTCTCTCTCCACCCTCTTCCATTGCAAAAACATCATTAACCTTTCCATTGAGCCCTGCGGTGTTGAAATTCAACTCTGTGATCGAAAGTTCTTTGCATTCTCTCAGGGAAAAAGAGAGCCCTCGCTCAGATCAAGCCATACGCAGAGATAAAATCAGCCCATGAATCAGTTTCGCGCGTGTGATACGGACTGCGGTCCTGGTGGGAACTCCCTTCGTCCAGAGACAAACGCCTCGCCGTCCGCGAGTTTTGACAAGAACTGATTGTACAGAGGAGCTCGCCCCCCACCTGTCAACCGTGGCGGTGATCGCTCTGGTGGCTAAGTCGTGATCCACGTTAGAGAATTGGTCTTTCACGTCGAAGGTAGCGCCGTATACCCTGTGAGCACCCTTTGCCGCCCTCGCATTAAAGTCAGCGATTCTTCCCTTGAGGCGGTGCGTGCCTCCGAGGGTAAACGCACTGCCGAGTGCGTCCACAATAAAATCAGCCGCTCTGCCGAGTCTGTTCTGTGCGAGCGCGATCGGACTGGAGTAGTTCGGCTGGATAGGCCGGTAAAGTTGCATCGCGTTGCACTTGTCCTTAATAAGGACATACAAAGTGCCAAAATAACCGTTCGCATCAAACCTGGCGACGGTGTGAAGCATCTTCGCATTGAACTCACGGCTCATCTTTTCCATCACCGAGGCAACCGTTCCGTCGATCTTCTCAAACTGTGCGGCGCTGGTCTCCCGCTCCTTCACCAGGAGCTGAAAATATTTTCGCTGGCACATCAGTCCACCCACCGCTCCATTACGGTCCAGTGGGAAACGTGCAGTTAGATCACAAGCCGCCAGCGCCAAACGATACTCAGCCACGTTCACCGTACCCCACTGCGTGCAGTTTGATCTTCCTTCAGGCACCCCTTGTTCTTGCGCCCATCGCTGCACCGAACCCCGCAGTTTCAGTTGCAACTCCGCCGCCACCTTCATTCTCCTGGCAGCTGTGACCAACTGCCGGCAAAGAGGCTCCACATCCCATCTCTCTTCGTTCAGCGACGCGCGTGCTGCACAGAAAGGTGCAACCCAACTCTCCGAATACGTGGGCCCCTGTCTCAGCCGCCCCCTGAAGTGCCTTTCCAACCTGGCCAGACCCCCAGCCGTCACTGGGTGCTGTCTCTTGGCCGCCGCGTTCTGGATAAGCAGTACGTCCACATCGAAGCGTGCCCCAGTCGAGCGGTCCTCGTACCCCAGAGCTGATTGTGGGGCGAGGAACTTGAAGACATCGCGTTTCAGCTGCAAGAACCTGTGGACGAAAGGGATTTTAGTGTAGTCTTCCCAGGCAGGAACAGTGAGTACAATCCTGACCGCCGTCCGCGCTCCACGAGCAGAGTCCACAGCGTGTTGGATCGCCCGCAAAATACAACGTCGGGTATACAAGGGATTTCCAAAGGCCATCAACTACCACCAATAACTATGAGCGTCCAGGCCCGCGGCAAAAGCAGTGTCCTCCTCATAAGGGGTGAAGAACACAGTGGACTTAGGATTAACGTCAAAGGGGGTCGCAAATAACTCCGCGGCAAGAGTGAGAACAGAGCGAAGGGCATCTTGGTCAGGGTAGGGGAAGATCCAATAGTCACGGGTAATATGATCCACCCAGAACACCATTCGCTGCGCAATAAAGATAAGATACCCTCTCAGGGAACCCGTTGCAACATCGCCAGACGTCTCCATTGCAGCAAGACGGGCCACAAGTCGCTTCATTCGGGTCCATAAAATACGCATCACAAGACAACTCCCACGTCTCACTGTGAACCAGACAGTCCACCGCTCGATAGAGGTCGCCACACCTTTCACCTTCTTTGCCAGAAGCGTGCGCTCTGAGCTCTTCACCGCGTTGTAGTTGCATCCCTCCACCTCGAAGCGCAGCGGAAGAATCGCGTCCACCTTCTCATCCTCGCATTTCGTCGAATATCCGGCGAACACGTTGACATAGTCCAAGCAGGCTTCGCGGGCAGACTCCTGGTAGTCGACACTGAAGGTTGGGGTGTCTTTGAGACTGTGTGCAAGCGGGGCGAGGACCGTGTCGCTGAGGTCAGTGGTTCTCGCACAAACGTGCCCTTCTTCGTCTCTGGGTAAACTGGGTGACGCTGTGTGGCACATGCACGGGGGTGCTGTGGTCCGAGCTGCCAGCTCCCTGAAGTTGCAGAAGGTCGAGTCGAGCTTCCGTGTACGCGTCTGTACGACAGTAGTCCTCCGAGTGACAACGTTGGTGACGCGCCAGCTCAGTTTCAAATGTCAAAGCGCCGCTCGAGCCAGGCTCTTCACGTCGATACGTTCCCAGGTCGTCGCCGCCGGAACTCTCATAACATAGACACCTCGCAGTGGAAAGCCGTGAGCGCGGCTGGCGGCTAGAGCTACCTTGGCTCTCAGTGAGGCACGTTGCTGCCAGTTGAAGTAGGAGCGTACAGCCTCAAAAACTTTGACCAGTTGTTCCAGTGAAAACTTAAATAGCACAGGGCAAGTTGCAGGGCGTCTGATAAGGCCCTTGACCACCCAGTCGGCCCAGCGATCACGCGAGAGCTCATAAATCTTCTCGAAGACCACTGTAGCGACATTATGTTTAAGCTGCTTCGCGAGCTCGCCCAACTTCGAGGAGATCTTGTCGCCAGCCGCCCAGGTAACTGTGCTCTCACTCTTACCGAATTTAGTTCTCACTGTGTCCCAGTCAGAGCCGTCAATCAGGCCGCGTACTGACTTCAGAGAGTTCAAAAGTAGGTCTCCATTCTCAAACTTGGCCAGCCAGGTCATAAGATTAGTGCCGTTCCACTCCTCATTATACCATACAGTAAGGGCCGTCTGCCCTTCATCATAAAAATTGTTGCCCTCGCCTCGTGCCTGCAAGGGTCTGCGTGTGCGTCCTCTAAGGTGGGCAAAGGATCGCTGTTTCTTCCTAGTGGGTCCAGGTCGCTGTCTCCGAAATCCCTGAGTGTTCAGAGTATGATTCGGGTGTTGCGTCAAACGGATAAGTCTCAATTCCGCAGTGTCGGTGTCGGTCTTGGATCTGAAGAAGGCGAGTGGTAGGCATACATAGTTAAAAATACCATAGGATCGCAAGAAGCCATAAAGTTTACCGTCTCCTCGTTTACTCGGATTTTGTGCCACTTGCAGGTGTTCCAGCGATCTCTTCGTCACACCGTTCCAGGACTTCCCGACATAGCTCAGTGACGTCCACGGCGATACGAGTACATACACTGCAAAACGATCTTCTCCACGATACCACTTCATTAAGTCCTCCGTCGTCATACAGTCCCAAAAAGGTAAGAAACGGCGTACCCACCATCGTGGTCTTTCCAGTCCCCCTCGCTCGCATGGCTCTACCGCTCCTTGCGTAACTGTGACGTCGCATTTCCCCCACGCCATTACCCTTACGCGCCCCAGCGAACCACCTCCCATCAGGCTTTCAGATTTATGGTTGTTCACACACGTGCAAAGAGGTCCCTCACGAGGGACTACTCCGACATCGACGCCTCGTTGAGGCTAACTGACGCGGTTCGCAACACACCGACGGCTAGATCACCGGCTGTTACGAACCCCGACCCTACTTCCAACACCGACGCCGACGTTGCGACGAGGAAGTACCTGCAGGAGCAGTCCAAGCTTGTGGACGAGGTCTACAAAGGGCGGCTCCATCGGACATGGGCCAAGGGAATCCGCGAGGATATCCTTGGCGATAAGAAGCATTATTTCGGCGGCACGACTGACGCGGGTCTCCTCTCCGACGTGGTGGTTCAGCTACGTACGGAGTTTGAGTCCGCTGGGCTGGACCTCGTCTCGTTCGACCTTGACGACCCCCAGGCTCTGGTGGTGAGCAAGGTGAACGCCCTGCTGTACGACGTGCTTGGGCTTATCGTCGAGAAGCACAGCAACGCCCACGTCTGGCTTACAAGTACGGACGCGTCTGCCGACCGAGATGGACGGCGTGCGCTGGTGGACATCGTGAAGCGCAGAGTACCAGTGGCGTTGCGGGAGTCCTTCCAGCAGGAACATGCCGCGCTTGGTTATCCCGCGAACGTTGACCCGCAGCCGATTTTGGCTCGGGAACAACGTTTAGTGCGGGATAACAAGGCGGCCGACTGGACACCCACCGAGGCCACCAGGAAGCTCAGCCTGTACAGCAGGCTTGACCCGGTGTTCTACGCCGCGGTCAAGGTGCGTTACCCCATGGTGGCCGACTTCGCGTCGGTTTCCCTTGTGGCCTTACGCTCTTTGGTCGTCGAGATTTACCAGGCATGGGCGCAGACGGACGTCGGGAAGGCCTTCCTGGCCAAGCCCGCAGGTGGTGACACGTCGGCCCTGCTCACCAGCAGCGAGCACCAGGCGCTGCTGGACAAAATCAATGAGCTGACCGCGCTGGTTCAGCAAAGGTACGAAGCGGCTCCGCCGGTGGTGCAGCGGCAGCAGGACCCGCCGCAGCGGCAGCACGGACAGCGCCGGCAGCAGCAGCAGCGCGGGCAGTCGCAGCGGGGCTTCCGCATGGGGGTCCAATCCCCACCGGCGGTGGGCTACGATCGTGACGAGCAGCGGGCTAAGCCGCTGTGTACCCGCTGCAAGAAGACTGGTAAGGATCTTTACCACTTCTACCGCGACTGCCCTCTTGGCGGTCGCCAACATTCCCCTACTTCGGCCGCGGCTTTCTGCGTACCCATCGACGAGGAGGATGCGGAGGGGGTCCATGCGCTAGCCATGTGTGCTCTTTTCCAGGAGGCGGCAGATGATGGGGCTGAGGCTTTTGCCCGCGCGGCGACGGCGTACGGTCCGCCAGCGGTGCTGTGCGGGGGTGTTGTGGGAGGCATCGACGTGTCGGCCTACGGCTTCTCCGTTGACGCGGTGACGCCAGTGGCGGGGACGTCCGGTGACGACATCCTGCAGCGGCTGGACGACCTCGCGGCGGAGGTTAACGCGGCGGTAGAGCCTAAGGTACATTACACTCACGCCTCTTTCCCGCCGTCTGGGGGCATTGCGACGCAGGCTTCGGCTCTGGTGTGTGACACTGCAGGCGCAGGTATCACACCGGAGGAGCAGGTTCCGGCAGGTGGTGCGGCGGCATCGGCATCCGCCGTGCCGGCCCCTGCTATGCCTGTCTTGGAGAATGAGGAAGAACTCCTGGAGCTCTACGGCTACGGCCCGCCCGTGTCCCTTCAATCGACGCGGGTGACCACTACGGAGAAGTCAGGCGGTGAATTCGCGGGGGTTGTGGAAGCTGTCAACCACGCCGCGGTTGCGCCGGTTGACTTGACCGGCTACGACACCGACGACTATGAGGATTTTGCAGACGGCAGCTTCGCCGTCAAGCCGCGGGCCCCGGCTGTCTCGGCCAATCATGCGTCAGAGCCCGCGGCCCACGTGCCTGAGTCTGGTGGTGCTTCCCGCACCTATGGATGTGGCAAGCCGCCATGGGGCTTCCCCGCACACGCGGGCCCGTGGGGGTTTCATTACCTTCTCTCCCTTATCCTTTTCATCTCGATCATGGGTGTGGGAGCTGCCGCCTACACGGCGGCCAATGACATCGGCTCTGTGCAGGTATCGGGTCGGGCTGCACCGCAGCCTGTGCTGTGCAGAGGGGATTTGTGCATCTACCCTGGTATTTCCGAGCTGGACCCCGTCACTCTGGATGCAGTACTGCACTCCCTGGGTGCTACGACGGTGGTTCACCGGCCGCCTGACCCACTGGAGGGCAGTGCTGCAAGCTGCTACCGTGGACATTGTGGTGACGGTGCCCCTCTGAACTTTGACCCCGAGTAGTTTTCCTTCTGGCTCTGGCAGTACACCACTCTGGTGGTGTGCTGAGATGTACTTTGACCTAACGCTCAACGTGGTCTTCGATTTGGTTTATGCTTTGCTTTGACATCTACAATCTTCAATCTGGTTTGCTTACACAGTGCCTTTCAGTTGTTTAGCGGGAGCTCCTTACCCGTAGGTTTCTGCACTTGTGCTAGCTAGAGGGTTTCAATTTGTGTATCAGAATAGCACAGTTGGATTAGCAGTTAGGTTTGTCACCCTAGCTCCTACCCTAACATATCTTAACTTCTCTGACTTACCTGTCAGTCACCACCCACAGTGCTGGGGTGGTGTGCTGAAATGTGTATAGGCAGCCCTGACCGGGAGTCCCGGTGCAGGCCCCTATGACAAATTCCTAGGTAGCCAACACTGGACCGTGACTGATCCGTAAGCCTGTGCTGTGACACACCGCGTGTCACAGGTAGCTAGACTCGAGACCGTTCCGACTCCGTGACTGTTCCGGGTATATCTAGCTTAGGGTTTATTTCTTATACGAGTTTATCTATATTGGTTCACTGACCGTCTGATATCTTGAACCGGGATATTCCAGTATATGATGACCACGTCGGTTGATATATGGGGTATTTCGAGGTCGGGGAATCCATTTCAGATGTCCGTTTCGTCACATGGGCACCGTAACTCTTGATATTGGGCTGCAAAGTTGGGATTTCGTGCAGTTTTTGCTGATTTTGTGCGTGCGTCGGCAAGCTCAAGGGCATTATTTCAATCGAAACATGGTTACATTGCATTAAAAGTGTGTCGATATACTTATTTGACAATATGGCAATGCTTAATCGCATTGGGGAACGATTTGACTACGGGTGCTGCAAGCTTTCTACACCACTACACCACTAGGCTAAAATTGCAATTTTCGTGCAATTTTACACCCTACCCCCTTGGACAAAACTCGCTAGATTTCGGCTATCTACATGATCTGAGGTAGGCATACAACATATCGCCATGTGCACAACTCACATGGGTAGCATTCAAACAACACAAATGACCTTAACACACAAGTTTGCCCACCGATATCGCCATTTCCCCAAGAAGCCCATAGTCATGCTCATAAATCAAGGGGCACTTTTTTGCGATTTCGAACACACTTTTCGAAAATGTACCCCCTACCCACACGGATCTTGCTTACATGCGGCTGCCACGAAATCAGAATATGCCGGATGTATACCAATGACGACTATAAAGTCAAATCGCACAAGGGGGGGGGTCGAGTCATGCCTGACCAAGCCTGCCACGCCGACCACGCGTCAAGCACAAATGTCCATTTTGAAGGGATTATGCCGAGGGAGCTGAATGCCGATTTTCTTTTTTTAAATCACCAACGTACCCCAAGGTAGCATTTGGAATTGAAATATCGGGGACATATAATGGTCAATCGATAGGCATCGATGACCCCCCAGAAACCCCCTATTCTGACCTCCACAACATTTTCCCAATTTCGACGCATATTGGGCAAAATTAATTCCGATATTTCAGAATTAAAAATAAGGCGGTTTTGGAAAAATTCGGAAGTCACCTTTACGCGCGTCTTTCGGGCACCCCACTTCATCAACTCAGGGTCCATGAGGTAGGCAAAAGGAGAACTGGTCACTGGGCCGGTCTGGTCACAGGTGACACCGTTGTAGTGTCACTAGTCTACTTGACTACTTGAGAATCCCTACCCGCTGGAGGTCTAACCTTATTGAAATCGGCTACAACATGTCTTATGGGAGCAGCCGAGCCACCTCGCGCACTGCCACACCTTCTATGGAACCAAGGTGACATGCGCACATGCGCGAGCGACAGGCTCGGACGGTCTTGGCGACACCACACCCGCTTTTCGTTGCCCCTTAATTCATGAGCGTTACTATACAATTCACATTAACGATCTCCAAGATTGGCTGCGCATCCGATTGTCAAAGCATCGCTGGTTCGCAGCACGAACACTGGTGCAGAATTTTCTTATCACGCAATATGATTGGTTGCCATTTTATACCCTTCGATTATCTGCTTCGTGTCATATACTGCATGCATGGCACGGAATAGTTGCAATGGCACCTCATTGAAATCAAATCAATTTCTTGGATTGAGCGTATGCTAGTTAGTGGCGGCATTTATCATCGCGCGTCTTGGTGAGCCGTGTTCTTCAATTAGCTCCGGTCAGCCTGACCAGCTTAGCACCACCAGGAGCATGGTGCATTGTAGGGAGCCACCTGCCATGATACCAAGGACACCTTCCTCGTTAAGTCACTTACGGATCATCCATGGCCATGTGCGAAAAATAGCTGGTTGCGCAATGTAACAAACATGGCGTTGTGACTACACATAAAAAACATAGCAAGCATGCGCGATGTTGATCGCGGCCAATGTGTTGCATGCCATGAACGGAAAGTACTCGCAAGCTTGGGTGGAGCGATATCAGGTCAATCATATACTCAGCGCCAATATCTAAGAGTATTCGGGAGATTCCGGATAGGAAGAGGCCATGCCAAGTTGTATGTCGCAAGGAAATCTCCTAAGCGCTTTTGCACATGTTAGGAGTCGCTTGCATCGGCAATCCTTTCACACACGGCTCGTCCAAGTAGATTCTCTTATGCGTCACCACACACTTGGAGACTGCGCACACGATCCATGTGCAATGAGAGCGCCGAGCCCACGCAGGTCGTTTGCCTACGTTGGCCATGCCGGGTTGAGTGTGTCGGGTGTGGAACGCTCAGGAGAATCTCACCCTCCGACAGTATTGTAATGAACGCGCATGCGCTCGCGGCTGACAGCACCACTCGGCGGCGCTGAGCGGTAGCTGAATTCCTCTGCAGTCTTCGGCCGCCTCTGCTCAATCAGAAAACGTGGCTCCTCCTCCAGTAATAACCGCTGCAATGCTTCGTCACGGAACCAGCGCATCGCGAGGCACACCTGCCACACGGCGGTCCAAATCTCACATCGCGATGCAATGCGGCAGGAACTCTGAGTGAACCTCCTCTGAGTGAACTCTGAGAGACGCGTTTCCGAACACCGGTCACAACATCTGAGAGGAATCCACGGTGGAACCCACACAGGCGAGGAGTTGAACACGGGAAATACAGATCATCGGAGAAATAAGGATCATCGGAGATACCCTGTACCCTCATCGCATATAACTGGTGTCAAACATGTAGCTTCGATGAACCTCTTGGGTAAGGGAACCCTTGGCGTTTGATTTATGGGTACGATGGGGCGATCGGCCAAAGCCCATGCATGCGTCCAATTGAAGGTAAGAACATTTTCTCTGCCATTGGTTGGCAGCCTGCTTTCCCATTGGCTGGAAGCCTGCTTTCTCATTGGATCGCAGCCTGCTTCCCGGACTTTGGACTACATCTTTTACGCTTTCGGGGCAGCGCCAGGAATAGCAGACCGGTGCAACCTGCAGCACATGCCATGATCCATGGACCACCACAGTTTCCCACTCTCCACTGAGAGCAAGCGCGCCAGATGCGCGGAGGACGCTGAGATGCGCGGAGGGCGCTAAGATGCGCGGAGGACGCTGAGATGCGCGGAGGACGCTGAGATGCGCGGAGGGCGCTGAG
>LGRX02022217.1:0-11937 GCA_001247695.2 Cymbomonas tetramitiformis
ACAGTCTGCCTGCCCGGCCCGTCCTCCACTGACAGTGCACATGCCCGGCCCGCCCTCCACTGACAGTGCGCCTGCCCGGCCGGCCCTCCACTGACAGTGCGCCTGCCCGGCCCGCCCTTCACTCACAGTGCGCCTGCCCGGCCCGCCCTCCACTCACAGTCTGCCTGCCCGGCCCGTCCTCCACTGACAGTGCACATGCCGGCCCGCCCTCCACTGACTGGTCACCTGCCCGGCCGGCCCTCCACTGACAGTGCACATGCCCGGCCCGCCCTCCACTGACAGTGCATGCCCGACCCGCCCTCCACTGACGAGTGCACATGCCCATTTCCCCTCCACTGACGATGCGCCTGCCCGGCCCGCCCTCCACTGACAGGTGCGCCTGCCCGGCCCGCCCACCACTCCACTGACAGTGCGCCTGCCCGGCCCGCCCTCCACTGACAGTGCACATGCCCGGCCCGCCCCTACACTGACAGTGCGCCTGCCGAACAGCCCTCCGTGACAGTCTGCCTGCCCGGCCCGTCCTCCACTGACAGTGCACATGCCGGCCGCCCTCCACTGACAGTGCGCCTGCCCCGGCCGGCCCTCCATGACAGTGCGCCTGCCCGGCCCGCCCTTCACTCACAGTGCCTGCCCGGCCGCCCTCCACTCACAGTACGCCTGCCCAGCCGCCCTCCACTCACAGTGCGCCTGCCAGCCGCCCTCCACTCACAGTGCGCCTGCCCAGACCGCCCTCCGCTGACAGTCTGCCTGCCCGGCCCGTCCTCCCCTGACAGTGCGCCTGCCCGATCCGCCCTCCACTGACAGTGCGCCTGCCCGACCCCCACTGCACTGAAAGTGCATCTTTCCAACTCGCTCAACTTTCCAACTGTGCATTCCCAACCCCCCTTTTTTCCGCGAGTGGCTGTCGTATGAACCTTTAATATGATATGACTATCCATTGAGTACTTGTTTGCGGCGCGTGCTTTTAAGCTATCGCCTACACCGCTCTCAGACGGCGGTCCCCGATGGACCGTGTTCGTTGGTTGGTGTAGAGTCGGCGTTGCCCGGCAGGTGAACTTCCGGGCTGGCAGATCTCCTGGCACAGGGAATATTGCAGCACGCGCAAAGGATATGCTTCGCGAAAGAGAGAAGCGTAATATGCGATAGTCCGAAGAGAACCTAGAGAAAAGCTTGATGCGCAGCAGATACTGGCTGTGGAGCAAAGGGTGAAAGCAACGACTCTGTCAAAGAGTTGTCTCTTGCTGTGTAAGCACAGACCTGCAAAGAATGAGCTGAGGAAACCAACCACCACCGATGTCTGCAATTCCGGAGGCGCATTCTGCAGCTGCTTCTCGACCTTCAGGAGTGAGTGGTCGGTCGTGGTCCTGTGCATCAACGAGGTCCAGGCCCTTAAGTCAGTTCTTAAGATATTTCAAAATGAGCGCATAAATAAAAAAGGAAAGAAACAGAAAATACAACCGTTCAACAAATGAAAGTACTGCTCATCAGGGATATTCGTCCGTGGGGACATGATCATCTTGACTGAGTGACATATTGGTTCGTGTGCTTGTTATTTCCGAGCTGCAAGGAATTCGCAAGGCGTCACAGGTTTAGCAATTTTGACAGAGGTATTTTCGTAACGCAGGTGGTGACGATCTTCGCACGCCGCTGTGAAAAAATGGCGGAAACATAAACCGCTGTGACTTGTTCTGAAACGGCCTGTTATAGACGATGCACGCTCGATGCAAGACTAAGTCCAAAGGGTCCGACAGAAAAATATTTGTAGAGCGCTCACGGCACCTGACTTTGTAAAGGGAAAACAAGCGCACGCTTAAGGGCAGCACGGGAAACATGGTATGTTCACTTGAAGACAATTTGACGCCGCGGGTTCCCACGTACGTCACGCACATGAGGAAAGACACATGACAGTGAGAGGCCCAGGGAATTCCTCAAGAATTCTAAGCCATATTCGCCGATAAAGTCTCAAACGAGCAAGACGGAGCGAACTGGCTTTGGGGCGTGATTGGGTGGGGTGTGACGCACCCTTGTATCAGCCGTTGCTTTTTGGCTCATCGCGTGACGTAACAAGATGAGACGCTTGGATTCTTTTTTACTTTCACCATCACCTGTGACACCTTGAGGAGGATCGTCTGAGCTACTCGCAAGGGATGCTTTAGTTGTCGAGGCTTGAGAGATTCTGGCAGAGCATCTGAATCTCTGAACATTTTTCGGACGGAAAACGATCTGGTTCTTCGAGTACAACTGGGGAACGGGTTGTCCACCACTAAAACCTTTGGACAAAGCTGTTTCAATTTTGAAGTTGCACGCCATCGCCATTCCGAAAAAACGTTCAAAGATTTGGACGCAACCGATGCGCCCACTTGATGCAAGGCTTCAGATATGCTTTTCCTTCGCTTCGCAACGTTCTTCCCCCTCGCCTGCCCTCGCCTGCGCTCGGCTGGCGTGGGGGTCTGTCGTTCGGATGTGTCACAGTCGAGTGACACTGTATGTATCCAAACTGTACCTGTATCGTGTATGCATTTATATCATGTCGATGTATCATTGTGACACTGCCAATGTCATATGTCATTGTCATCCCATCTCCTTTGCATTTTGCTGTGCGCCTCACCCGACACGACAGCGACAGCGACAGGCCACGGCCACACCGAGCTCTAGAGCTGCCCAACTTAAACTGGTCCGTTCATTTTTAACAGTGGCAATTTTCCGAATCCGACAGTCCATATACGATTCCAGAGATCAAAATACGATACATTCCTTTGTTGCTCCCCAGGAATCTTTTCGGACCTTCCGATGTTCCCGATCTGAAAACATTGGACGGCTCAACTTTAGTTGGGCACCCCTACCGAGCTCAGCATCAGCATCACCCGACCGGATCGGCAGCGGCATCAGCATCAGCATCCGATCGCCACTTCGACTTCCTTTCTTCGCCAGCTCTCGTGTCGTCTGTTGCTTTTGAAAACGACAGCTTGAGGAAACAATAGTCTATAGTGAAACGAAAGGATCGAAACCTGAACACAATGTCAATCGAATGGGAATGTCAATCAAATGTGTAACTGTATACTAGAAAACATGAGAAAACAGAGCTGAAGTGAAGGGACCTTGAAACGAATTACGGGCGAGAGGCAAGCTGCGACAGGGATCGAACATGAGTGAAAATAAGGAGCAAACGGATGCTAGCGCACCAGGAACATTTGGATGGTTGTACCTTGTCCAGAACTGGAGTAGTTCTATGCTATCCAGGAGGCAACCTTGGCGAGAGATGGTCCACTACAGGATGGTATCATCTCCTGATGGTATGTAACTCTCAGAAAAACGTTTCCACTTTATGGTTAGAGCAGCTCAAGCCGAAAACGCCGTTTCTGACCTGTCGTGTCTCCGGCATATTGTATCATTTTTCTTTAACTGAAAGAAAAACAAGTTATTTGTGAGTGGCGTCTTTATTTGTCAACAAACTAGATTGCCTTTGTTCCATATATGCAAACAACGCTACAGGTGTGTAGCTCTGCTGAGTACGTGTGACCAGTCGAACAAGGTCAGAGCACAGCTGAACGGCCTGCTCGCGTGTGGGAACAATTGCTTAGGTTTTACGGACATCATGTATCGTTTAAGGAAGAACATTCCCTTCTTCTTTTACAACTACGTCATTATATTGTTGACCATCGCAGTAGGTGTGGATCTAATCTTATAGAAAGGACCATTCCTTTCACGTTTCCCCATTGTTCTTCCCCTTTTCGCAATATTGGTTAGCTTAGCCGTGTGTCATTTCTTCGGCATATTCGAACACAGCCTTACCGTGTGGTTCAGGTATAATCGTGTGTCGACCAAAGTCGTTGGAAGTTCTGGCTGCACTCCTCATGCTATGGATTTATGTGTTCGCTATCCGTAACGCAGAGCTGGTCGTCAAGGGTCGCACGATATCGATCTTCACGCAGAGGTGTATTATGGCGGGTTTCAGTTTTCTTACGATATTTTATTTCACGGACATGGGTTTAATATTGAGCTCAGGTGAGGCCAGGCTTCTTGAGTCGCAGGAGGGTCGCGTGTTCTCGTGCCCCAAAAGGTTTTGCCAAACCGCCATTTCGTATCTTGCTCTTGTTAACGCTTTCTCTTGTCTCGTGCGCCCGGAGTATCGTTGGCAGTCACGGATGGGTCCTGTTGGGGCGGGTGAATATCTCAAAGGTCTGTCTGCTGGAATAGCTGTCATTGTGCTACATGCTGCTTTTCGCACCCCGGAGCCGGATCCAGAGTCGGAGTCAGCTACGACATGGACAGGTCTACAAACGTTTGTTCAAACGTCGGTGACAGACAAGCTGTCCTCGTTCTCGACGCAGTCTTTACCTTTCAAAATTCCCGATAACCCTTTCACGCGACGATTGGAGCGTGCTGTTGATTCACTTGCGGTTTAGTCTACGTTATTCCCTTTTTGCTAGCAACAAATGTTGAACTCCTAGACATTCGTGGGCTATCGCAATAGTTTTAAGAGGGTTCTTGGCTCCGAGGAAGTGAGGAACTAAGTGATGGTAGCAACTTCATTTCTTCTCAGATGTGGATTCACGAAAAAACAGTGGTAAACTTGCACCGTCACAAAGTTAACCAATATATTTAAGGGGCATTCTCCTTGACACACAAACACTCTTCAAGAAAGTCGAAAGTTTGCGAGGGCCAGTTCCTATGAAAGGCTTCAATTGGTTGATGCTAGGTGACCCGCAGCATAAAATGGATTCGTTCAGACAAACACGCGCACGCGCGCGCTTGCATGTGGTCATTAATGGCTAACTTGTGATGCAAGGGGTCTCAACATGCGCGGATTTCCGAAGAATCAATTTTTGGGCCATGGAGTGTCGTGTGCCAGTGCCATGGAGCGCCAATACAGAGTAGCATCCTTGCCAGAAAGACAAGCCCCACAATGGTACATTTCCCACCGACTTTTTGGGTGTTTGCAAATTGGACCCGTTAGGAACTGAGAATCTACTTTGGGTTCTGAACACACTGCTTCACGGTCCGGGGTGGTTTGTTAGAATAGATCCAATAACACCGTGTCACCCGAAACCCTAATATAGACTTGTACAGCTAGAACCGGGAAATTTATTGTAGCACGACTGACCCATTGATAACCGAAGACCATGTCTATCAAAGACCCGTCTTCGGGAGAATCCGGCATACTATGACAAAATTTCTACGCACTACGCTACCAAAGCAATCTGTTGAAGCTGTTGCAGCCATTGGCGAATTGTCGCTGGTTGAATTGTCCCTGTGCAAAGTGCCGTATGCCCAGGGTAGTCTACCGTAGCCCCCCTTGGAGTGTTGTACGGTGTATATATGGCTAGCGGTACCGCCTTCGATGTGGTCGGTTTAGTTGCGGCGTGCGTCCGACTCCCTTGAGTTGTATCGTCACTTGGGATCTGGATTTGTTGTGCATGTTTGGCTATGGCGTGTTCGTGGCTGAGATCGCCCATTTTCTATGGGCTTCGTCATTTAATCATCGACATTTAACACTTTCGACAAAACCAGCAACACCCTCGGCCGCCCTACCTAATCTGCGCTCTGACATTAGCCTAGTGCCCTAGTCGACCCGCCGCACTCCATTCATTACCATGCAGTCACGAGCAAGATCGGTAGCGGCAAGACCTGATGCATTACAAAGACGCCGCTACCTCTATTCCATGTCTTGGACACATCTCGAGTGCTTACTGAAATACCCTCATACAATATATTTATTCGGATAAGTAGGAACACCGTTGAAAATTATCTTAATTCCTGATATTAATTTGATAAGTTGCCATATGATAAGGAGGCCCGTAAAACTTCATCGGTGATAGGCACTACGTGTGACAATGAAACGCATGGCTCACACCCGACACTCTACAACTCGAGGGGTCTGACCAAAGCCTACACCAGGTCTCCCGTCCGCGGTGATGTTTCGAACGCGGGCGATGTTACTGATGAATACGCCGCCGTGCACTGCAAGATCTCCTATTGCCACGTTGGTACTCTCCGATTATCGACGATTTGAACGAAATATCGATAGTGTCGGTTAGAGGTCTTACCTTGTCCCAAGTAGCATGCGGCGTGGGAAAAAATGGGTCGCGCACCGAATACCGCCACAGGGAAACATGTGAATGTTGGGATTTCGTCCATCGAACCTATCTCTTTCGGATGTACACCCACACAACACACACAACACACACAGCATCTAAAGGGATGAGTGGCATATACGGATTTTAATTATACTGTGGATGCCCGAAAATTATTGCGCTGTTCTTTGGGATATTAAAGTCTCCGACCGACATGAGCTCGAATAGCTGAACATAACCAAGCTATCACGAGTTCGACAAATCAACTATTTCCTTAGAAAGTCGCTTCGGTACGGTGGATATATATATGTTATATATATAGCAAGCCATAGTTGTATCACGGTTTCAAAAAGTAAGCCACTTGTGTATAGTTGTGAAAATCTCGGTTACGTTTGCACCTTCATTTATTACTGTTGCATCATGAGAGCAGGTTTGTTCCGGTAACTATCAAGAAGCTAATAATGGATAGAGCAATCATCTGTGCCCACAATCTCACACCCTGGCCAGCTTCCATTTCAACACTCAAAAAACCTTGATAATATTGGGATCCCCGTTGAGGGCAACGCCCTTTGCCTCCAAATGGCACCATCGCCTCAACAGCGTACCATGAAGTGACACTTCACAAATTGGCGCCCCACGATGCGAGGTGATGAAAAATGAGCTTTTTTCATTGCCACTAGTCTTGCCTCTGAATGTTAATCCCCAAGGATCGAATTCGTCTACATTTGAAGTCAACAACTCTCCAAGCTGTATACCTCTGCGATCCGTGTGCTCGGGCCCTGCAACAAATACATCCACCCATCGATTGGCATACGACCAGAGACGACGATTGGTTCATTGGAGCTGATGTTCCCAGGAGGTGAAATGCGCATGGCATCGAGCTGAGCAAAGCATGAACCACTATATCCAGCCGAAATGGCTAGAGGCTCCGTTTAATTGCGTAAATGCCATCTTGGGTCTACTCGACGTGCCATCAATGTCAAACCAGTTAGCAAGATATCCATGAGATCACCTAACCGATGTGATTATCAAAATCAGTTGCATGCGAATCACAACCGATGTGTTGACCGAACTATATACTCACACCAAACGCTCGAGACACAGTTACCAAACCCAACCCAGCAGTATGTGGGAGAGGGAGAGGTGGTGGATGCCGATGGGGCTGAGGATGAGGACGAGGAGGCAGCAGTTGGCAGTTCCATGGGATGGAATGAGAAGTGGATCTCGCAGCTCTCATCCGCGCTCGCGGGTGCGGGCTTATCTGACGGCCCTGTGACGATGCCCAGCCAAGGATAGTTGGCACACGGTTGGGGGAGGGGGTGTGAGGATCATGGGGAGGGGGGATCAACAGGAGGAGGCGAAGAGGTGGCCGTTGATAGCCAGGACTTGGTAGGGCGCGATCGAGGGCACGGACTATGGCGCGCAGGCCGGGAGGCATGCACGTGGGGGAGGCATGCACGTGGTGGCGGAACGGGAGGGTCTGGGGGAACGCAACATGGGCAGTCAAGGCAGGCTTCCCGTGGGGCAGGCGAGGCAGGAAGGATGGCATCACGGCTCTTGAAGAGTATGGAGGATGTGCGGCAAGAAGCAGAGAAGCTTCCGGGGGTGGAGGGTCAGGGACTGGGTAGCGCGGAAGCTTGGTCTGCAGAGGTGTCTGTGGGCGCAGGTGAGCCCAGCCAAGCGGCCTCGTCTCATCACCTGAGCATCAAGGATATCTTGGCGGAGGGGCTTGGCCTCTTATTGCCGGGCCTAGAAGACGGGGTCTGGACTCAGGAGCTTTTCAGCTGCACTCAAGACAGATGAAATCTACGCGGCCCGCGGGACGTTTTCTGCCTCTCTTGCACGGGCCGCGCGGGGAAGCATCACTCAGGTGAGGGGAAGAGAGCGAAGCCTCGCGAGAGCAGGCGGTACCCCTGGCCCATTTCATGAGGGCGAGCAGGCGGGTAACTCAGCTTCTTGAGGGGGCTATTGGCACCGGGGGAGCTGGTGGGGTTGGTATTGAGTAAGGTGCGGGTAGAAGGGTGGTGAGTGGAGTTGACACATGCCGGGCCTCTCAGAGCCTGGGAAGCCAGCCCGGCAGCGATGGCCACTTACAACAACATGCACGGCAATATAAGCCGTCTCGTCAGCTTCCCTCCCGACGCGGCGAGCTTACTGGCCGCGCCGGAAGTAACAGTGATGAGCAGCTGTCGGGAAGGCGACAACCGGCTGGTACACTATTGGCCACCGGGAGGGCTTGGGACACACAGGCATATGTGGGGATGGGGCCCCACGTAGGAACACCGCAGAACAACAGCTGCAATGCACATGTGATGCGCATCACTCAAGACCGCAGCTCACTCGCGGGATGTCCAGCGCAAGAACTTTAGTCCCATACAGGTGATGCTGGGGGTAGGGGGTTGCAAGCGCAGATGGGTGGCGGATGAGCAAGTTCGGATGGGGGCAATTCAGCCTATCATTCTCAAGCGCTTGGAACGACCCTTTGGAACACCTGATGTGTTGTGGGTGGGCAAGCTGTGTTGAGACCGGGCTGTTGTGGGCAGGCAGGGGGGAATGGTCCTGAGCGCAGACCACCTTGGTGGTGGGGAGATGGCTCGGGAAGCTCGAGGAGGACAGGTGGGCCGGCTTCAGAGGCACAACGTGAGTGCGCAGGCAGTGCGGTCACAAGAGGCGCTCAGGTGCCCCAGTGAGGCTCAGGGGGTCCCCCTTCTCCACTAGCGAGCTCCGAAAAATCCGGATGAGCGTCCCGAAGTGTTTGCTGAATCCTATGAACCCTAGTGAGGGTACATAGTGCAGCCGGACTTCTGTGGCTACGTGGTGGCAAAGGAATCGGTCCAAGGATAAGCCGCACACTGAACTGAGATCCGCTGACAAAAGCCAGCCCACCATCATACCAGTGGAGTGAGAAGCATTTCAGGAGCTTTTCAGTTGTACATCAGACAAATGGAATCTACCCGAACCGGGGGGCTTTTTGTGCCTCGTCCGTACGGGCCGCATAGGGAATTTTTAATCGGAAGCATCATTCAGGTGAGGGGGAGAGAGCCAGGAGAGAGACTGGGCCGTGGCAAGATACCATTCGCTTCGACAAATCCCAAACCAAGCGCAAAGCAAACCCACCACAAACACGAATCACAGCCAAAAATGTGGGGTAGCTGTGAGCTCATCCAGCTTTGCGCTGCAGGTCCGTCATGGAAATATTCCATTCCGGTGCTCAAGCCCAGGCAAGCTAAAGGTGGTACAAGCGGGAGCAGGGATGTGACTGGGGCTGGATCGCACAGGTGTTGGAGGTGCTGGGCGCACAAGGCCTGGCCGGGGTGGCGGCCCACGAGTATGACGGGATGGACGAGGGAGTGAGGGGATGGCTGGGCATTGGTGCGGCTTCGGTGGCATATGGAGGTTGGGGGGGATGGTGGTGCGCGCCACCCAGCACACGTAACAACATACAGGGCTTGGGCCTGGAGTGGCAGCATTCCTGCAGAAGATGCTCAGGGCACAGCAATGCATGGATGAGGACGTGGCAGAGGAAGAAGACGATGGGTCTGAGGATGCGGACGAGGAGGCAGCAGCTGGAAGTTCCATGGGATGAAAGGAAAAGTGGATCTCGCAGCTCTCATGTGCGTTTGCGCAAGGGGTCGCGGGGTTGATTATCCGATGGGCCCGGGGGCGGTTGGCTTAGGGCTGCTGGCAAGGTTGTGAGGGGGGGCGGGGACCGCGACCGTGGATTGAAGGGGGACCCCATGGGACTTGGGGTGCCCGTAGCTTGTAGCGGTGTTGGGGGAACTTCAAACGGTGTGTGAGATTATTTGATCCGCCGAGCATAGTACGAGGGTAAACTTTTTCCAATGTGGATTCCTCTCTCTCTCTCTTTCGGTCGCTTGAGATCCGTCACAAAAGGAAGTCCAAGCCCATCCTGTCTCATAAAATATATGTGTGTTCGTAGGTATACGGGCCTTCCGAACAAAACGGCATCAAGTATCACATCAAACTAATGCGAGATCATTGGTACACGCTTGAACAAGTATGAAGGCAAAGTGCAGATACCTCCGAATCTAAGGACGCGGCGACGACCACTTGGATTTGTGAAGGTGGTGATGTAGAGATCTCCATCTGGGCCGAAGGCCATGCCCGAGGGTCGATTTAGCCCCTCAATAAAAATTTCGTTTGGAGAACCATCGAAGGCGCCATCGTCGGCAAGCTGCATGCGTATTACAACACCTGCCAGTGGATTTCCACCCGGTTCCGCCATCACGCAGTGCCTCTTGTGTGTGTGAAACAGAAACAGGTCAAAAGCAGGAGCAAGGAACAAGGAGACAGCAAATATAATGGAATGCGTTTTGCTTAAATTGGAGTGCGGCGGAATTTCAGTGGTTTCTGAAATCAGAATCGGTGACTTCTATTGCAGTAGAGCGGAATGCCGCATGTAGCTCCGTGACAGCGTACAGTAGCATCAATAGCCACAAACCGTCACTCGGTCAAATGACCATTCAACTCTTGCTTTGCAAACAGGAAGTTCACTGCCAGCCTGCGCGAGAAGTTCACTGCCAGCCGCAAGGCCGCATCAACTGACGTGCTATTGCCAGCCGCAAGACCGCATCAACTGACGTGCTACTTCCAGCAGCAAGGCTGCATCTCCTGACGTGCTATTGCCAGCAGCAAGGTCGCATCTCCTGACGTGCTATTGCCAGCAGCAAGGTCGCATCAACTGACGTGCTATTGCCAGCAAGGCCGCATCTCCTGACGTGATATTGCCAAGGTCGCATCTCCTGACGTGCTATTGCCAGCAGCAAGAACGCATCTCCTGACGTGATATTGCCAGCAGCAAGGTCGCATCTCCTGACGTGCTATTGCCAGCAGCAAGGCCGCTAGATTGCTAAACTCTAGCTTAAGACACATGTTGCTCACACACGGCGAACGCCATACTGCCATTGGTGACCAAGCTGCCATCGTCCTATGAGCAGCTCAACTTTACCAATACACATACCAATATGCATATGAAGTACGCATACGAGTTCTCAGCAGCACTGCTCACCTGTGTTCTCCATAGCTCCAGCTTCTGATGCACCACACCCCCCTCAGCCCACCCGAGTCAGCACGCGCCCCGGAGGCCTCTCTGCCCCTCTTGGGTCCCTCGGAGGCCCTCTGAAGAAGGGCGAGCTGAGCGCGATTCCGTGAACATCCCAGGCACCGCGCAAGGCATGCTGACGCAGAAGCATGGGGTGAGCTCAGAGTAGGTGAGAGTGGTGGAGCCGCGTTGCACATATGCGGGTTACAGGGGTGCGCCACTGCGCGCCAGATCACTTCAAGCCTGGGAACCTGTGAGCCTATCAGAGATGGCGAACAACATAAAGCTGATCTCGGGACGCAAAGTTCCGCGGCAGACTGGCGCTGCACGAGCGAACATGTGGGTGACTGGTGCGGCACACAGTGGACCACCCCTCGGGCTGTGGATCCCGCAACGAAGGCGCGGCCAGGACTGCACATCGCGAAGGCGCAAAAATCCTCCGGAGCCGCCGAGTACAAAGGGTCCCCTCCACTTTGATGCGCGCCACGGTTCACAATCTGCCACAGCCCTTGGAGAACACGATAGGGCTTTGCATCTGCTTTTGACGGCACAGCGATTTGGTGTCGGATTTATACTATCCGCAGAGGGCGCGCCTACATTGGTGGCGGAGGGCGCGCTGGGCGAGAGTGCATGTCGGAGCTGCTCATGCATCGGTTTAGATTTGGGCGCTCAGATATGGCTGCGCATGGGTCGGGTGGAGAGGTGCTCACATCGGCTGACATATGGCTGCGCATGTGTCGGGTGGAGAGGTGCTCACATCGGCTCAGATATGGCTGCGCATGGGTCGGGTGGAGAGGTGCT
>LGRX02022217.1:18937-47059 GCA_001247695.2 Cymbomonas tetramitiformis
ATATGGCTGCGCATGGGTCGGGTGGAGAGGTGCGCACATCGGCTGACATATGGCTGCGCATGGGTCGGGTGGAGAGGTGCTCACATCGGTTACAGAATTGGCAGTATGACAGAGTTCTGATTTTTTCTGAGCAGAGACAAGAGATTTTTTCAGAGTTTTCGATGAAGACCGGATTTTATTTGCGACAGACAATTACGAGACGGGATTCAGACTTCAGTTCGAGTTAAAGTATGACACTTGCTGCAGACGTGAGAAGTGACACTGGATTCCTGACATTTTAGAGAGCCGCCCGTGACGGGAGACATTCTGTTAACTAGCAACCTTGAAACATTGCTGGCATTCTTAGGGAGTTCTTCCTAGAAATTACTGCTCTCTAGTAACACTCAAATTGTTTTAATTTGTATTAGAGGATCTTGTCCAAATTTAAACAAGATGTCAGCACCTGCGAAGCTATCTGTTTACGACGACAACGGTGTTTTCGATACTACGCGTGCTTCAACACTCATCTCCGGCTTGGAACTTCAGGCGCCTATACCCGACAATTTCTTGTCCCAATACGTCACTTTTCTTGAGACCTTTACTCAATTTATGGAGCTGGAGGCCTCTTTAATACCTTTACCAGCAGAGATGCGCGACAACACTTTCCACGTATTGCGCGTTTTGCTGGACCCGCGCTTGCGGTCGGCAGTTGACACGCAGGCTGCGGTTATCACAGACGTTTTTTTGGAGCTGCTTACATCATCATTGCAAGCCCCCCTTCTCACTTTCCGTGGAATTGGCTGCCCTGGGCGTCGCGACAACGTTCACTGTGGCCGTGAGGATTGTGTTGCGTATTATCAGCGTAACCCTACATCGCTGACCTACGGTACATGTGGTTTGCTTCCCTGTGCTAAGAACCGTCCGCAGCACCAGCTTAAGGAGAATGAGCTGGTTCCCAGCAGGAGAAACCTTTGCTGTTTCGTGAAGCCCATGCCTTACTGCCTTCCCGTCGATCGCGACAACTCTGGCGCGAGTAGTTATGTGCGTTGCCAACTTTGCGGATTCACAGCGCACCGCGGCTGCGCTCTCGAGCTTTTCGTCAAGGGACAATATGCGTTTCCCCTGGATGCTCGCTCCAAAGTTTTTTGCTCAGATTGCGTCCTTCCTACGCCGCAGCTTGTAAGCATCTTTGCTGAGGTGACATCAGCACTTGCGAACTCTGGCACGCCGTTGGAGCATCTTGTTGTCATTCCGAACCACACGACGCCAGCAGCGGACGCGCAGTTCCAGGCATTGCAGGAGGCTAGCGAGATGTTTGCGGGACCCGCGTATGCTTGGGGTGGCGACGCTGAGGAGGAGGCGCCTGCGGATCTTTCTGGCACCCCGTCGCCGCAAGTGGAACCTATGCGACGTGCTGTGCGTGGGCTTCGGGAAGCATTACTGAGCTCTGTGGAGCGGGAACGCACGGCTGCGCAACGGGATGCGGGCTCACACTCCCCGTCGGAGGCGGACACTGAGGACTCGCAGCAGCAAGAAGGGACCTATGGCATGAGCCCTGTTCGTGACCTCCACTCCGCAGCTGTGATTAACTCCGCGTTGATGTTGCCGCCTCAGGAGTCAGCGCACCCATCCCATGGCATTCCGGCCGTGGACGCTGGCTCCCACCAAGACATTTTGGGCGTAACTACCGCAGCAGCTCTCGTGCCCGCGCAACCCGCAGCTCAGCCCGCGGCTTACGTCGCCCCCGCGTTGCGTAACCCCACAACCCGCGCGCCTTTTCCCTCACTGCTGAACGCCCCATCCCGCTCTGTGAACCCTCCGCCGGTGAACCCGCAGCCTGTGACCGCGCCTCTTCTCCCCCAGCCGCAACTCCCCGTCGCTGTTGCACCCCCGTCTTCGCAGCAGCTGCCACCGCTGCCGGGGGCATTACGGGTCCTTTCTCCTCAACATCTTGAACCTGGGGAAGCGGCAGGTATTCCCTCCTTTGCTGCCTTGATGGAAGCGACGGTTCCGAGCATGGGGTTGGAGGAACTGGTGAGTGGTGCGTTGGATGGCTTGACGGTGGAGGATCTTGCGTCACCTTCTGCTTTACGGCGGGAGATGCGCGAGAACTACTCGGGGAACGGGGTGTCCAAGGCGGACAAGTCCGTCATGAGGCGAGTTATGCAGGTGGACACCTTGGGGGAGTCCACTGAGTTCTTGCACACTCCCCTCCACCTCGCCCAGGACCTGGTGACGACCGAGGGAAACAAGCTGAAAGTCAAAGACAGACTTCAGTTCCCTCGGCGGGACCGCTTCCTCACTTACTGCCGTAAGCGGGCGGCAGAGTGGGACTCCATCCTCCGGTCTGGGTGCGGTGTTTTCTCCCCCTCGTACAGCTCTCATTTGGTTCATCAGAGGACGGCGCTTCTCATTAAGGCCCGTTACGAGTTCCTGAGTGAGCTGGTCGAGTATGCGGCGCTCGATTGGTCGTGGTGCCCGTGGGAAGGGATTTATGTCTTCATCACGGCGAAGTATGTCGCCGTGTGGGAGATGAGCCCTTTCTCCAAGGCCGTGAAGCTGGACCGTGACCTTCTCCGCTTCCACAGTGAGGAGTCGGTGGTGGACCGTCGTGAGGCTGTTCGCCAGTACATCTCCGACACGGTGCTGCCCACCCAGCTCACTGACATCCTGGCCAAGATGAACTTGGGGGCAGGGTCCTTTCCCACGGCTCTTAGGGCGCCGGTGCCTTCCGTGCCTCGGGTGGGAGGTGGAGCTGGAGGTGGCCTACCAGGTGGCGGTTCGACTCCGGGTGGCGGTTCACCTTCCGCCACTCACCGTTGCCCCCTTTGCGGTGGGCCACACCAGTACCGGACGGACCACTATGACCACCCCCGAGATGCGCCGATCACAGTGGTGTGCGGCAAGGAAAAGCTCGTGGACGGGGTCAAGAAGAAGTGCATGCTCAAGCACGCCTTTTCTGGACCTCTCCGGACCCCGTGCGAGCACACGGAGGTCGTCGCCTGAGGACTCGGCAAGCCGACACCAGGTGACTCAACATGCAAAGCAGCAGCCCCCGACCCAGTCGTGACCCCCCGCTTATCTACTCCTTCCGCTCGGTTGGACTTTGGGGCACACTCGGGTCGGGCGGCAACTGGCGGTCCCAGTTCTGGGGCCGCCCACTGTGCTGTTCGTTGGGAGCTTGGTGGTCTCGTGTTGAACAACCCGTACTCAGTTCTGGAGGAACTTGAACCGGTGAACTTATGCACCGGTGTAGCCCTCAGTTCTGGTATTGGTGAGAGTGGTGGACCGGAACCCGAAGTTCTTCGGGTCAAACCACGGCCTGTTCAGGCAGTTCACACAGACCCTTTGGCAACTGGTCAGTCCCGTGTGGGTGACTGTTCGGTAGAGCCTCAGATGCGACACACAGCCCTGGACCTTCTGCTCCGGGAGCTGTATTACTGGTATCCTGAAGGTTGCCCCGTACCAGCTGGAGCTCGGGGAATGGACCCTTTCACGGACAGCGCTCAGCTGTTCAAGAGCTACCTGATGCGGTATGGGCACCTGCTTTATGGCGGTGGGAAGCTTACACCGGCACTCTCACACCTCAAGTCTCGGCTGCATTGGAGCCGGTTGCGGGTGAAGGGTGAGAGGCGCCTCTTTTTGGTGGTGTACACGTCGGACGGCTACCACCGCATGCTGGTGCTCAAGGTGCCGCCCCGGAAGTTCACCTCGGTGGAGGCCCGGAAGGCGCATGCTGAGCGCCAGATGACCTACCACGACACTGGTGAGGGGCTTTATAGCCCAGGGGTCCGGTATCGGGAGGAGCTCTTCGACCACTTCCTGCCGTCCGAGGATGCTCTCCGACGGAGTTGTGTGGAGGGGCACCGTATGGCTTTCGTGACGAAGCCCCCGAGGTTCAAGCGGGACAACCATCCGTCTTGCTATGAGCATGCCGACCGCTCCGAGGCAGATCTGCGGAGGAGTGCGGCTGCGGGGGTCCTGGAAGGGCCGTTACACTACGAGCCCTGGTCGGTTACACAGCTCGGGTCCATCTACCAGCCGGAGAAGGACAAGTTCCGTAATGTCTGGAACGGCAGGTCTTCGGGTGTGAATCGGGCTATGGCACCGGCCACCGCGCGGTACGACTATCTAGAGGACGTCCTCTCACTGCAGAGGCCCAGCTGTTGGATGAGCGGCTGGGACCTCAAGGACGCCTTCTGGAACAACCCGCGGTGGCAGCCCCACTGTGACTATATGGGCGTGCAGTTCCCTGTGTCCAAGGACTTCTACCGCGCACGGTACGACATGTTCGGGTTCGCAGATGCGCCTCAGCATCAGGCGGACATGGCCAGGGTCCTGAAGAGGTACCTTAATTCGGTGGTACACTCTGATGGGAGGTCACAGTGCACCGGTATCTTTGTGGATGACGGCCACACCGTGCACGACGGGGACATGACCCTACAGGAGGCCACGGCACGGGTGGAGGCGGAGTTGGACCGGCTGGAGGCGGTGGGCGTGAGGGCTTCCCACCACAAGACTCACTATCCGTCGGTGGTGAAGGACTATATTGGGCGGGAGATCCACTCGGTGCCGCAGCTGGTGACGGCTTCGCCTGCCCGGATCGCCAAATACACGGGCGCTGCTGATGTGCTGCTGGGCGCGGTGCAGCCTGGTGGAGTGGTGCCTCGGAGGGACTTGGCCTCGGTGGTGGGCAAGTACCAGTTCCTGGCTCCTTTGGTCAAGGGGGGTCAGAATATGTTGGTGCCTACCACACTTAACTGGGCGAAACACAGGAACATTGACAGATGGCTTGCACCAAGGAACAAGCAGGCGCAATACGAGATGGGGGACACCACACACCTCACCCGGCACCACACGAGTGACCACGAGATGGTAAGCCTAGCAACCCTCCAGCTGGACAGCATAGGCACCCACGAACCATATGTGGACCGCGACCCCCAACCAGGGCATGTAAAGCTGAACACGCCCCTGAACAAAACACACAGGGAAACACTCCAAGGCGTCCTCCTCAGGACACACGACTATGCCAGAACCGCTGAGCTGAAACGCATAACAGAGATGGCCACACAGTGCAGGGAAGAGGACAACAGGCAAGTGGCACACGCTACCATAGACAGAGCAGGGGAAACAGTACTAAACATACTCACCGAGGCGAATAAATATGCGCTACAGGACGACGAACTGCCAACTACTACAGTTGGAGGCACCTCCAACCGAGTGGGAAAAGACCTGCTGATGAGCAAAAAGGACAGAAAGGAAAGGGACGCCGCAATACTCAAGATGCGGGAGCACAAGCAAACCAAACGACACCTACGAAACCCGCACACGGAACACTCAACCCTCAGAAGCCTGAAAGAGGGAGAAATGAAAGGCCCAACGGACAGGGACAATGCAGATGCAAAAGAGTGGGTGTCGTGGCTTACTGAGGAGGCCAAAAAAGAAAGGTCGGCAGCGCACAAGGTAGTAATGCAGCACTGGAAACAAGCCAAGCAAAGACACAACAACAAAACAGTAAAGGAATACTGGAACAACCAAAAAAGATACCACAAAAGGATATATACCAAGGCACAAGAAACAGGCCATGCCCCCACAGCGAACATACAGGCTCTACAGGACAGAGAGGGCAACCTGGCTGTAGGCCACGGGAACATCGCTAACGCACTAGCAGACCACATGGCCCACTCGGCACCATACAGGATGGAGCACCGAAGTCCACCCGACTCGAAACCTCCACCATGGGAAGACCCAGCTCACAGGGAGCACCTCATAAAGATGCCAAGACCAGACCCCAGTGGGCTAGACCTCACAATAAGTAGACAGGGCTACACCAAAGCGGTACACACCCTAAACAACAACAAGGCACCAGGCCCCACCAGGACCCCAAACGAAATTCTTAAGTACATGCCAGAGGACTTCCACGATGCACTACACGCACTCATGCTGGAAATGTGGAACAGCAAGCATGTCCCTCTCACCTGGAAAAAAGGGACATTCTGCTTCCACCACAAGAAAGGGGATGTCACCTTACAGCAAAATTACCGACCCATAGCCCTGCTTGAAGGGGTATTCAAACTATACACCTCGCAGATAGCAAACATGCTCTCCACGTTCTGCGAAACGCAGGGAATACTAGCCCAGGCGCAGGAAGGCTCAAGGGAAAAAAGGAACACACTTCGACAACTCACCAGGTAACCAATGCGATTGAGGATGCGAATGTCTCAGGAAGAGAACTGCATGGCCTGTATGTAGACTTCGAAAACGCGTACGGCTCAGTGGACCACAACAAACTACTCCATACGATGCAGTACCTTGGAATACCCGACGAACTCACACAGGTGGTGCGGGATGTCCTAGGTACACATAGCCACGACACAATGTCCATGAACACCCGAGTAGGAGGGGAAACCTCACACAAAACTGTACAGGTGCAAAGAGGACTCCTCCAGGGAGACAGCATGAGCCCCCTCCTTTTCATAATATACCAGGAACCGTTGCTAAGATGGCTAGAGGTGGGAGAGCACGGGTACCAACACAAGTATGCAGCAGAGCAAGAAAGGCTGGGCCCCCTCAGGACGACTGCAGGGGCGTTCGTCGACGACCTACTCATACTGTGCCCTACGATTCACCACATGAGGGCTCAGCTACACAAACTGCAAGCATTCTCACAGTGGAGCGAACTCCGAATTAACCTCACCAAGTCAGCCATAACCGGCATAAAAAATGGGGTCTCCATACCTGAACAACTCCATAAAGACCTCAAAATGCTGGGACTGGACGGCAAGCTAAGCCACTTCAAGGTACTCAAGCCAGACGACACGTACAAATACCTGGGAGTACTACTTGCATTCACAGGCAGGTGGGACAAGGAAAAAGAGGCCGCTAAGGAAGAGATGAACCACAGAATACAAGCTCTACTGCGCTCCCCTCTGACACCTGACCAAAAGGAATACTCCCTTCACTCCGCAATACTGGGGAAATTCAGATATGGATTACACCTAGGGCTGTACACAGCGGGCGAAATAGACGAATTCAACAAAATAATAGGGGGGGCCACAAAAAATATACAAGGCCTGCCCCGCAACGGAACGCCAAACATTTTCACCACACAGGAAAAGGAAAAGTACGGCTTGGGAATGGTGCCACTCCAGGCAGTCTACGCCCAGTCGATTTGGAGCGGACTACTGGAGGCCATGCACAGCGAAGAAGACAAGGGGACGGTACGAGGCCCGGCTGGAGGCAAATAAACCTAAAGTCGAGACTCAGAATGTCCCATGTCAGCAGGTCCACTAGAGGACTGGTAGAATACCACAGCACCACACGCAGGAACTGTACAGACCTCGACAAACTCTGGGGGGGGCACCAGACAAAATACAACACACTGAGAAAACTCAATGCCCTACTCAGATACAACATTACGCCCCAGGGGACGGAAGGAATGCTCAGACAACTCCAAACCCCAATACCAAAGATAATGGAACAGCTAAAAGGGGCGACCAGAAGGAAGTCCGATAAAGAAATGGAGGGAACAACAAGAAAAACGAAAGCAGGCAAAATAATTGATGGGGACATACCGATGCCACCAGACTGGCAGGCGAAGTGCACAGACCAAACTGCCAGGCTCACAGTACCCAAGGACACGCCGACGGCGATAAACTTCACAACGTGCCTCAAACTCTTCGCGCATTTCCCGGACCTAGCACTCCTCACTACCCGAGATGGCCAACATGCGATTAGCCAGGTGAACGTCAGGGAACAATGCACAGATGCAACCCTCAACACAGACCGCAGTGCCATAGCAAAAGGCCTAGCACACTTATACCCATACCTATGCGAAGCCCAACCGAGGGACATAGCGAAGCCGGGGGACTTTTACGACAATCTCACAAACAGACAGCTGAAGCAACAATACAGGAGCATGCCCAGGGAAGGGCCGCTGGACTCCCACGCAGTGCGAACTAACCTCCCACTCCTCAACTCGGAACAGCTGAGGGCAAAAATGACCGAATGGGAAGCAAGGCAGGTCCCCAGGGAAGAGATTCACAGGCAACTCTCCCTGCACCCGCTCACAAGGATTAACGAAACGGAGAATACCGGCCCGGTACCGGGGGAGGAAGAGGAAGAACCCCAGCCCCTCCACACACGCTCACAAACCAAATGGATAGATGAAATAGACCCCATGGCCGAAAAACTTGAGACAGGCTTCGAGAAAGGCCGAACGATTGACAAGCCGAAAGAGATTGTGGCAATGAGGACCCTACTCGTTGACCCAACAGACCCACACTCCCTAGTGACGCAGTACAGAACCCAGTGGAGACACTCAGAGGGGGATGACTCCTACTCGTGGAGTACAAGGGAAACCATAACCGACTACCTGAAACTAGCCAAACGAAGGGGCCAAAGCGCGACCACCTTCCTAACCCTGAATAGAAGACTGCGAGCAAGGGGCTCCCAGGTGACCCACCCCACAGGCCTCAGAGAAATACTGGCCGGGAGGCCGCACCTGGGGCAGGCCTGGCCCACACTACATGCAGAGAACCTAACACTGGACCCGACAGAAACCAACCCAGAACAAGACATTGTGGACAACAGAGGGCACCACTGCCAGATACGACTGGAGGGGGAACTCGCCCACAGCTACCACAGGAATGGGAAATACATAGGCACCCTCACGAAAGAAAAGCTTCTCAGACTACACGAAAGGTACACCCAGGCAGTGGGTACCACGCACCACCAAACCCCACACCAGCGTACACTACGCACTGAATTGTGGGAGGACCACAAGATACAGGTCTCCACGTTCGAGGAGGAAATAGGGCACCTCCTCATTAGGTACTCAAGCAAAGAAGAAAAGGAGGAACGAAAAAAGAACCTGCAAAACCATTGGACATTCCCTGCCCAGATGCAAAGGGCACTACAACAGGCATTCGGAATTACCACCGAACTGTTCGCCTCACCCCTCAATGTCCACCACAACACCACAACGTATTACGCCAAGTATGACAGAGACAAGGTGTTCGGGGCCAGAGGCTCGGCCTGGACAGCAAATTGGATGAAACTGGGAGCCTACCAGTTCAACCCAGAATACACGCCACAGGACCTCAAAAAGGCACTGGACTTTGCCATAGCGGCCACCACCACACAAGAACCGGTGTTCGGGGTCGGGGTGTACCCGACATATGAGAAAACCCCGTACAGGAAGCTCTACAATGCACATGCAGGGCACCTAATACACGAACTATTGGAAATACCACAAGGCAAGTTCACATTTCTACCCCCTGACCACTGGATGGGTGCCACCCACCAACAAGCGAAACAATGCAACTGGAACCTCCGGGTGCTGATAGTGGCCAACAAAGAAGGATGGCAAGCACACTGCGGGGACCCAGACACTGCCGCAGACTGTATAAGGAGGGCACTCACAACCTGCCCGCAAAGTAAGGTCCGCACCACCTCAGCTGTCAAACAGCCGATGAGGGAGGCAAACCTACACGATGCGAATGAACCAAACCAAGAAGTACGCACCCCCAGTGTAGACTGTGTGGTGGACACAAGACCATGGCAGCGATACGAACTCCCGGAAATTAAGACAAAGGACATGACGAATGCAATGGGAAGAATGTGCAGCACAGGGCCACATTTGAGGAACGACCTCTGCCCCCAGTGCTGCAACGTACAAGCGGAAGTGGAAACTTGGTGGGAGGACAGCCACCTCCACGTGGAGGAAGGACCAGCCAAATGGGAACTCCTCCCCGGAAGCAGAGGAGGCAAATGGAACATACACCCCCCCACCGTACAACAGGTGGTGGAAGCCAACACTTTACACACCAGGCTTACAAGACAGAATGACGCCCAAACAATATGGGACAAGGTAGCGAGGTCAAAAGTTGTCAGATACCCCACTGACTTCTGGCCCGAACACGAACCGGGAGCCCAAGGAAGGAGATGGGAATTGACAAGAGACCAAACAGAGGACCCCAGGAACCAAGCCCCGAGGAACACACCAACCCAATTGACATACCCCTCCCCTCTAAGGGCACACAAGGCAACCTCGTACCTTTACACGGACGGGAGCAAAAGAGAAATAGAAACAGAAGAAGGAGGCAAAGAATGGGCCTCAGGAGCTGCGGTATGGGACCCCAGGACCGGGGAAGGGGAGGCCCACATGATTCGATGGGAAGGCGAAGACCAAGAGGTGAACAGAGCGGAACTTCTCGCCATACAAAAAGCGGTGACGCTCCCGCCACCACCAAGTGGCAACGGACTCACCATTTGCACGGACAGTGCCAACTCCATTAGACAACTGGAGAGCATGAGAACGAAACCCCACAACATGGAACACCACCAGCAAAGAGACCTCCTGTATGCCATACTAGTCAACATTGAGGCATTAGTAGCAGCAGGGCACACTGTCTCACTGCTAAAAGTCAAGGCACACACGGGAATTGTGGGGAACGAAAAAGCCGACGAGGCAGCCAAACAAGCCTGCACCACGGGAACCCTCACGGAAGCATGGGATAATAACGAGACAATAAAAGTCAAACCCATGATACAAGACGAGGACTCGGACAGCAGAGAGCTAAAAGGAAAACTCGCGGTACAAAAGTACGTAACCACACTACTCCGTGAACGGCAAGCCCAAGAGAACAGTAGACTCTCAGCAAAAATGACCGACCTCCAGGGAGAACCCTCAACCTGGACCCACCAACTGAAAACTGAGCGCAACTTCAGATGGGAGGCACACCTAGACCAAGCGCAACAAACTGAAGAGGAACAAACGACAATACGGGACCTGGTACCCAACCAGCAGCAGCAAGCCAACCAGACCCGAGACGAAGAAGACAGGCAAATAAAAGCCATGATGGAACAAACGGAGGAAGAGGAGATGCTCCTTATGCGGGAGGTGCAGGAGCACCAAGAATACCAACAAACAGAGGGCAAAGGGGACCCCACCCGAGGAGACGAACCCGAACCCGCAGGGACACCACCCCCACCCTCCGAAGGGGAGGAAGTATTTGAGGAACTCAACGAGCTCGCGGAGAGACTAGAAGTGACCCAAGAGGTACAAAATGACGAGGAAATTTTTGACATGCTAAATGAACTCATTGAGCAGCGGGAAAAACCACAAGGGGAGCCGACAAAAGAAAGACAAGCTCACCATGACCGTGTCACAGAGGAGTCCAGAGTCCATGCAGTAATGGAGGACCCGATGCCCAGAACAAGATGGAAACAGCGAAAACACGATATGGCACACAGCAGAACGGAAAAAAGGAACGCCCCCTCGGTTCAAGAGGGCGGGACCACAGACAGCTGGCTAAACGAAACAATGAAGCACCTCAAAGGGGACACGCCACTACACAAAGTAGCGAACGGCTTCTGGAAAAGGGCCACATTTGCGGTACGAAAAACAATACTCAAATGCAGACTGAGAATACTGCCAGCACAAGACTATGAGACGGCGAAAAACTCAGCCGGAGGGAGCGGGAAGTGCACCCTGGAAGGATGCGGACACAAAGGGGTGGACTACGCAAAGGGCTTCCTCATGAGGGTAGGGCACGCCCTAGGTGGATGCAACAACCCACAAATGCGAGGGATGTTCACGGACAGGGCAGATGCCCACGCAGATGAGCTAAAACACATACTTGACCACCATAGGAAAGGGGGATGCAAAGTACTCGCCTACACTGGAAAAAAGAGGGACCCAGGGATTAAGCCAAGGGTACTCCCAAATTACATACTCACCAGGGGGCAATGCAGACACGACGGGAAGGACAACCCAGGCAGAAACGATGGGCCCGACACAATACCGAGTTTTGTAGACATAGTCATGATAGAGGGTCTAGAAGACCTGGAGGACGGATGGGAATGCACACAACAGGAAGCACCAGCAAGGGTAAGAAACCTACACCTCATTGAAGTGGCCCACACCGATGACGAAAAATGGGGACCCAAACTCCTGGGAAAATACAAGAAATACGGACCGCTGCTACAATTGCTACGCAGGCACGGATTCCGTGCCAAACTTCATGTGTTTGCAGTGGGCAGAACAGGCACGGTGTACAAACACAACCAAGACATACTCGAGCAACTTGGACTCAACAGAAAAGAGGCCACACAGGCACTACAGAGAATACACGACCTGACAGTAAACTATGCACACAACACCTACCAGCTATACAGAAAACTCAGACAAGAAAAACAAGAGGAGGAGAAAGACAAGAACCACCCATTATAAATTGTCCCAACATGGCCGCCACTCGTGGCGGTCCGGCCCAGAGTAGGGCCGGGGAAATCAATTTACTCATACGCCCGACGGGCGTGGTTTTTTCTTTTTTTTTCTTTTTCTTTTTGTTGGTGCCTATTTATCGGGCCCGGGACGACTTCACGGCGCCCGAGGTTGCGGAGTGGGACCCGGCGCAGCGGTGGGGGCCCGATGTCACGGTGAGAATGGGGCCCGAGGCTCGGCAGGGGCTGGAGCGGTTTGCTCACGCCGCACGCCAGGGGCCGACCCGTCGGTACTACCTGTATGAGGGCCGCCCGGAGGTCTCCGGCTGGTGGGATGGGAGGCACTCGGGTGACCGGCCCTATCTCACGGAGCATTGGGCCACCCCCGAGGGTGTGCCGGCGCCGGTGATGGATGCCTCTGGTTGGCAGGGCGGCATTGCGTATCGGGATTGGCGCCACATCTTGGCCTTCCCCGAGCATGAGCGGGCGCCGTGCAAGAGCTCCAACTTTCGGGAGGCTAGTACGGCGGCTGCTACGGTGGAGCTTTTGGGGCCGGATCACCGGGGTGGGCGCATGTTGCTCCGTACGGACAACACCACCACCATGAGCATGGTGAACAAGCAGGGCACCATGGCGCCGGACCTGTGGCCGGTGTGTGAGCGGATGTTCCGGGCGGCCGCTGAGTATGACCTGGAGCTGGCTGCGGAGCACATCCCCGGGGTCGAGAACACCCTGTCGGATGGGCTTTCCCGCTATGTTCGACGGAAGGACTACTCTGACTGGCAGTTCAGGAGGGATGAGTTCCTCTCCGTGCAGGACATGTTCGCATGGCCGTTCACTTTGGACGGGGGAGCGGACCCGGTGGGCACCAATGCCCAGCTGCCCAGGTATCGGTCGGTGGTGGATGGGTTTGAGGACACGCCTGTGGATGGGGAGCATGTGTATGCCAACCCCGATTATGAGCGGGTGAGGCGGTACCTCGAGCACTTTTTGAGGTGCCAGAGGCGGTCTCCGAGGACTACGGCGGGCACTTTTGTGCTCCCGGTGTGGGACACCTATGATTGGTGGCGCCTGCTGAAGGGGGCACGGCTGGTGCGGTGGTATCCGAAGGGCTCAGACCTGTTCACCTCGCCGGAGTGGAGGACCTTGTCGGAGGGTGATGGCACTTATGCATTCGGGCAGGACCGGGCGTTCCGGGGCTCTACTCACTGGCCGGTGGTGGTGGTTAGGATAATCAACTTCTACTAACTTCATATATCCAGTAGAAAGTGTACGAACACACACTCATACACACACACACTGTTGATTGATTTAAACTGATAATGAATGTTTGTTCGTTACACACAGTGCTTATATCACATAGCACTGTTCAAGTGCTCACTGTTACTCAGTCATAGCTACTTCTATACTCGTACTAGTACTCTTGTGTTCTTGTGACAGATACTGTATCCATTTTGAATTGATCTTCTGTCTCTTGTAATCTCATTGTCATCATTGTTCTGTTCACCTTTACACATAGTACTGTACTCTGTCATACTGTCATACTGTCATACTGTCATACAGTCATACAGTCATTGAATTTGTCTTTTGAGCTCTCTGTCTTTAACACTGTCTCAGAGTCCACAGTTTTCCTACTCCTCCTTACTCATGCTCTTCGAAAATATCTCAATACCACAGCACTGAGTACCTGAAAACGGTCCAAAGCTAGACTTTTGGTAAAGAAGTCTGCCAAATTTTCCTTCGTAGGCACTTTTGCAATAACAACTCTACCCAGTTCTACCAACTTTGCCACATATCGATTCCTCACTGCCACATGACGTGTCGCTGCATTGTTCAGAACATTTTCTGCCTGTGCCACCGAAGCATGATTATCTCCATGAATTGTCACAGGTTGCTTGACAGGCGAAAATTCAGACAGCAGATTTACAACATACTCTACGTCCCGTGCACATTCTGACAGCGCTATCAGTTCTGCCTCTGCCGTGCTAACTGCAACTGTCTTCTGCAACTTAGACGAATACATGACAGTGCTTCCATTCAGTCGCACCAATGAACCTGTAACAGAGCGCCTGGTCACTTTATCTGCAGCATGGTCCGCGTCTGTATAAGCTGTCACTATCAACTCAGCAGTCAGTGAAGCTGGCGAACTGCACTGCAAAGTCAAACAAACATGAACAGTTCCCTTCAAATATCTCAGCACACGTTTCAAATGCTGCCAATGCTCCTGCCCATAGCAGTGAGAGAACCTGGCCAGATAACAGACTGCTGTCAGAATATCAGGCCGTGAGCAACGTGCCAGCCACATCAGTTCCATCACCAGGTTGACATAAGGAAACTTCTCCAACTTCTCCTCCGAGTCCACTGGCAACAACGACAGTCTGGGCTCCATAGGTGTCATACACGGATTGCAGTCCTGCATAGAATACCTCTCCAGCATACGCTGTATCAGCCCAACCTGACTGATTTGGCACTCCCTGACAAGACCATAGTCACTGAAAGTCAACCTCATGCCCAGCAACTCCACCAACGGGCCCTTGTCCTTACTCGGATACTTCTCACTGAATGCTTTGAAGAATTCCACCTTCCACTCCACTGATGAAGTGAACACAGTGTAGTCGTCCACGTGTACGTACACAAACACCACCAGTGTACCAAGCTGCCAAATGTAAAAGAGACACGGGTCAATGTTGGACACCCGGAGCCTGCTGTCATAAGCCAGCAGAAAGTTCTTGCTCGTCTTGTACCAGATGCGCGGTGCCTGTTTCAAGCCGTACACACTCTTCTGCAAAATTCCATACAGTACTCCCCGTACTGTCCGTGCATTAGGCCAGCTGACATACATAGGAGTGTCCACGTCCAGCTCTCCGTTCAAAAAGCAGGTGATGACGTCCAGAGCAAACACCAATAGTCCCAACACCAAACTGAGCTGAATAAGAATTCTCAACGTTGACAACTGTGTGCACGGGGCATACACGTCCTCATAGTGCACCCCATGCTGCTGACCATTACCACACACCACCCATCTGGTCTTCCTCTCAGTCACCTCTCCAGCAGAGTCCAGCTTCGCTTTGTACACAGCTGTCATGCGCATTACCTTCTCACCAGCAGGTACCGACTCCACCGGCGCGATTGCCTTCTTCACGTCAATAAGAGCGCACTCCTCCTTGTGATCTGACTCCTGCCACTGCACTGCATCAGGTCCCTTCAACAACTGAACCCATCCTTTCGGCTCAGTCACTCCAACTGGCAACCCCGTCAATTTCTCCTCACGAGCTGCCAAAGCAACATGACGATTCTCAAACCTCACTCGAGCCTCACACACATCAACTGCCGAGCCACTCACTCCAGCATGACGTTCCAATATCACCTGATACGGCAACACGTGATCCTCTCGTGCCGTAGCACACACCACTGCTGCCTCCCATTCACCTCCTCCTGACTGCTGCAACTCCACCTTCTCAAACAAAGGATAGAATGAGTTCACTGTCAACTTCGCACGAAACTCAAACAACAGCTCAAGATGCTCCACCCGTGCTTCCAGAAACACACTCACCGGTGTCCAAAATGTTCTTCCACCAGCACTTTTCAACTTCACTACACCAGTGAACTCATCACCCTTTGGCTCCACGTAGGCACGCAGTTCCAGTATCACTGTCGCTGTACCCCCAAACGCTGTAACGAAGTTTCCATCCAGAGCCTCGCAGTCGTACAACGATCTCAACGGTGTCAGCATAGAGGGATCCCAGGACATCACCAGCTTTCCATACTGATCAACGCGCTCGTCGAACCGGACCATACCACTTCTGACCACCTTCTCCTTGTCCTGGCTGTACAGCAGATAAGCCGTAGATCTCTCTTCGTGTCCCACGTAGATCAAAGGAGTAGCCCGATCAGCCAGTTTGGAACGCAGGCTCGCGTCGATGAAAGCGTACGCACGACAACCAAACACTCGTAGCACAGACAGATCGTACTTCTGGTTCAGCACCTGCAAGCTGGACTGCATACCCAGCCCAGCCTTGCAAAGTCGATTGATAAGATACACAGCGTGCCTCATAGCCAAAGGCCACATAGTCGCGGGCAAACCAGCAGTCGCCAACATAGCCCTCGCCTTCGTCTGCAGAAACTTGTTCATGGTCTCCGCCCTGGCATTGTTCTCGTGCAAGTACGGTGACGTTGTCCTCTGCACAATAGCATTGTCCTCACAGTACTTCTTGGTCTTTCCAGACACGATGGTAGAGTCATTGTCAGAGTGCAACACCAGCACGTCCAAGTCGTACACCACCTGCTCAACACGAGTCTCCTCCTCAAGGAACACTCGCCCAGTCGCCCTCACCATTTTGCGATAGTCCTCCAGAGCGTCCACATACTCCAGCTTCTGTTTCCAGACATAGAAGTGACACACGTCAGAAAAGTCATCCACGTGAATAGTGTACCCACGATAACCTTTTGTAGATGTCACGAACGGTCCGCCATGGTCAGTGAACGTCAGCTGCCCCATCTTGACAGACACCTCCCTCTTGTCCACCACCTTCCGTACAGACTTCGGGACCCTTCCCCTATCTGTCGTCTGTGATGGCCTCTTCGGCGCCGCCACCTGGCACGCCATACAGTTCACCGAACAGCTCAGTACATTGCTGTTCCTCAATTCCTCAGAGTTGACCCCAAGGTCCAACCCCTGAAGGTCCATGACCTCCACATACTTGTCACAAGCATGACCAAGCCTGAGATGTGCAACAACCTTCACGTCCACCCTCGGGACCACATACTGATCAAGATACAGCACAACCACTGGCCACGGAGTCCCCTGGATAAAAACACGACCAGGCTCGGACTCCTCCAGCTCAGACACGTTATAGCACTGATCCGTTCTCGCTGAGAATATCACGCTGCCCTTCGAGTATACGTGCAACTCCTCGAACTTCGTCGTCAAACTCCACCACGCAGCATTTGGCTTGTACGGCACCACAAGCATAAACTTCGTGTTCACGGGGTCCTTAGGAAAGTCCATGAGTATCTTGGTCAGCAGTCTCTCAATGAACATATCGTCGTACGGTGGATTACCCCAGAAGCTGCGTCCCGTCAGACAATGAAGAAACACCGAGTTCACCAACGAGTAGTACTCGCTCACCTGCCGATTGTGCTCGTCAGCACACATATCCAGATGAAAGGGCCCCTTCTCAATGTTCCACCTCTGGAACTCGGTGAACTTCCAGTTGCATTTGTCCCTCACCGGACTACTCTTCTTCTTGCCGCACTCCACCCCCGGCAGCGCCGCCTCCTGTACGACAACCTCAGGTAAAACATACACGTTCCCCTTTCTACAGACGTCGTACTCGCACAGATTCTTCTTGTCCTTCAGCACACGGTCCCCAAACTGTGCATACAAACCGTACTTGTCCTCCAGGCTCACCGCGGACACCAGATTGAAGGGGGACTCAGGCACATACTGCGCCTCTACCAACAGCACGTCAGCCTTCTTCGTCACCCGATTCCACAAGGTAATATACCCACGGCCTCCCCCACGAGACGTCGTCACCTCTCCAGCCATGACCTTGAACGCCACCGCTGATGACGCGTTCACCTGAGCGCCCTCAAACATAGACAGGTCATTAAAAATAGACCTCGTGGCCATGCTATCAAAATACAGCTCTCTCTCAGAGTCCACCACAGTTGCTGCACACAGGTCTTCCTCATGCACCGAGTCCTCATAGTACTCCTTCTGCACTAGTGCGTCATTCTCCTTGTCTCTGTCGTACACACCGTACACCCAGGTGTCCTCCAATACCTCACCAGTGTATATCACCTTCTGGTTTGCCACTGTAGCGACCACCGGACAGGCAACATGAACTTCTTCATGATTCTCCAAGCTCCACAGCTCCTCCGCAGAAACTTCCGTACGACGCGGCCTCGCTGAACTCGATGAAGGTCCATTCTCCACCGTCGCTGCTACCGCGTCAGGTGACTTCTTCGCCGCGATTTTCTTCAGCCTCCGCGCATAGTTCTCACGAACCCCTTTCTCCTTAGCAGGATTGAGCTTGATGAACTCCTCCATACCTGCCGGGTTGCTTATCCAGCACTTCTCTGCAGAATGTACACCAGAGCACGTAGGACATATCAATTTCTTCCCGTCATTGAACCTTTTCTCCTCGCTCTGCCTCCTTCTGTCCGCAACCAGTGCTCTTGCCACTGCAACAGCCTCCTCGTCCACAGTAGCTCCCACAATACTCGATGAATGAACCGCCGATTGCTGTACGACATTCACATAGAAATACTCAGACCTCTGCATAAGCATATCAAACGAAGGACGTCGTTCCTTACTGATATCCGCAACCACCTGCGAATACTCCATAGGCATAGCCGCAACAGCCAGAGCAGTCACCAGCACCTCCACAGTTGTCGGGTCAAGCTTTGCACCCCCATAGTTGGCCACTGAGCACATAACGTCACCAAAATATCCCAACTGCTTCACCGGGTCCTCATTGGCGTTCACCGTCAGCTTGCATAGCTTCTTCATTGAGCCCGCGAGTTGACCAAACAGCTGCGGCTCCACTTTACACTTCAGTTTCCTGAACGCCTTCAACCCGTCGTTACCACAGCGTCGTACAACGTCAAAGGCGTCCCCAGCTGTCACCTGCTTCAAAATAGCTGACAAAATTGTACTGGCCATACTCGCAGAACCAGGCACAGTAACAAAACTGCCGCTGTCGTCAAAGACCTCTTCAAATTCGTCCTCGTCCTCTGCCTGTGACGCAGGCTTGTCTTCTGCCCGTGATGAAGGCTTCTCCTTTGCAGCCATGTTGCCATATCCTCTCGATTTAGGCATATACAAGTCCAGTCCTTTGATATCTGCAATATCTGACACTTGATAGTCGCACACCAGTTCTAGCAGCTCAGGATAAAACGTGACTGCTGACTCTAACTGTGTCTTAAATTGTACCCAGGACTCATACTGATTCCTCTCTGTACCCGTGTACTTCGTCGTACCCAACAACTTCACAACGCACTGAACTGTCTTCTGTGCGTTGGCAGTGCTCATTGCACTCGACGCAGCTTCTTCATTCTCTGTCGATTTCCCAGACTCCTTCTTCTCTGAAATCAAAGCCTGAATTGTCGCTTCCATTGATTTCATAAAACTAGCCTGCTGCTCTACCAATTCCTGAAGCTGCGATTCCCTCGTAGGATACTTTACGTCCGCCATGACGGCTGTATCTACACTATCAGACCTATATCAGGCCCATAACCTAGGATAATCAACTTCTACTAACTTCATATATCCAGTAGAAAGTGTACGAACACACACTCATACGCACACACACTGTTGATTGATTTAAACTGATAATGAATGTTTGTTCGTTACACACAGTGCTTATATCACATAGCACTGTTCAAGTGCTCACTGTTACTCAGTCATAGCTACTTCTATACTCGTACTAGTACTCTTGTGTTCTTGTGACAGATACTGTATCCATTTTGAATTGATCTTCTGTCTCTTGTAATCTCATTGTCATCATTGTTCTGTTCACCTTTACACATAGTACTGTACTCTGTCATACTGTCATACTGTCATACTGTCATACAGTCATTGAATTTGTCTTTTGAGCTCTCTGTCTTTAACACTGTCTCAGAGTCCACAGTTTTCCTAGTGGTGCACTTTCCCCCGTTGCTCCCTGGCAGGAGGGACCGTTGCGTGCCTGAAGCTCGTGGTGGACCTGCTTCGATGCGAGCTGGGCGGTTCGTGCCAGTCCTGTCGGGGGACCCCGCAGCTGACCGTGTGCTTCTGTCTCGGGTGCCAGCGACTCGTGTGCCGGGCCTGCGCCGGGGTTGAGGTGGGCCTCACGGGCATGGTGAGGTGTGGCACGTGCTGGCTGGTGGCGGCTGGCTGGCGACCAGGCAACGAGCCTCTGGTGAGGCTGGTCACTGGGATGCTCGCCCTGAGGACGAGGCCGTCGACGGACCGAGTGCATCGGCGGGGGGTCCGGGACATCACCTTCTTCCTGGGTCATTTTTGTGGTACCACGCTCCCGGCTACGGCGGAGGACGTGCTGGGCTACTGCGGGTATGCGGTGGAGCTCCGTGAGTACCGCCTAGACTCCTCCTCGGTTCGCACTTACCTGGGGGGGGTCTCTGCATGGCATGCCGAGCTGGATGAGGTGGTGCAGTCGTGCGGGCTGGTGGACTCGGCAGGGGAGAGGTGTTCTGTACCGAACCCGTGCCATGCGAAGCCGGTGTTGGTCCTGCTGGTGGTTCTGGACAAGAATTACAAGCGGCCTTCGCGGGCGAAGGGCTGCTGGACTTTGGTGCAGTGGGTGACCATCCGCCGGTTTGGCTTTGATCTGAGCCGCCGGTCGGGCAGGCACCAGTTGTTGGTGTTTACCTTCTGCACAGTGGGCTGCTTGCGCCCGGGGGGCACCAGATACCTCCGGGTGTTTACAGGCTGCGCCGTGTGGGGGCGGGGGTTGCCATTGAGTTCTTCTCCCCGCCGGACCTTTCGGTGCCACATGTGGTGGTGGTGCGGGGGGACGGAGGCTTGGCGCCCTATGTGCGTGGCCGCTTGGAGAAGGACAAGAATGTCGACGCCCGGAAGCCTCGGTATTTTTACATGCCGGAGCACATCCCGGGGTTGGACATCTCTCCGGTGTCTATGCTGGAGGAGTACATCATCCGGGAGGGGGTCCCTTCGGGGGGGCTCCTCTTCTCGGCGCCCAAGGGGGCCACGGGATGGTACCCGGGGCCCTACACGGGGCATGGCAGGGCATTTGTCCGGGCTTACAAGCGGGCTTACCCTGATGCTGAGGACCACCGCTGCTACGGTGGGGGCAGCGCCAGGAAGTCGTTGGGCCAGTGGCTGTGGACATATGGCTGGGCCAGCAGAATGATCTCAGATGTGGGGGGGTGGTACACGCCTAAGGTGGCCATGGACCTGTATTTCACCACGCACCGCACTACCATCTTGCAGGCGCTGCAGCAGTTGGGCAGTGTTAATTCCTTGGTGGCGGTGTCGCACCTTCGGTGAGCAGGCGTGGCGGAGCGGGCGGTGGTATTGGAATCTGCAAGTGCTGCTGATCAGTTTGGTGTAAAGCATGACTATCTAGACCTTGTACAGTAGTCAGGATGCTCAAACCCTGAAGAAACCCTAAAGAAACACTGTGGAACCCTTAGATCTAGATCTGTAGATCTGCTGAACTAATCGTGGCCGTCAGATCACTGATGACCATCGGGAAGTGCGTAATGACTCCATCTGTAGTAGTCAGGAGTGTCACTGCGGTCGGTATGAACACGACAGTGACACGTAGGAGTCTGTTTCGCGAACTTTCACATAAGATCGCCTAATCGCCCAATCAGTAATGATGGCGCGCAAATGTTCGTGTCGTTTCGAGCTACGAACTGATATATCTTTTGATAATGAAAGTTTACGCTTGCTTTTGTGTAATCGAAACTCTCGAAATCCTACAGGTTTTGGGCCCACTTACTACACAGTAAGTGTTAACCTACGGTTGTATCACGCAATTTTTTTGCTGCGCGTTTTTCGGAAATGAGTATGGGACGAGACAAGGCCAAGCTTGCGGGGCGGACCCCACCGGGACTGGGTGTGGAATCTACTTACGGCGATATCTCGGAAGTGATGTCGGAAGGTGGAACTTCAGTTGGGGAGGACTCTGCGGCGTTGACAGCTCTTATCGATGAGCGACAACAACAGCTCTCTTCGCAGCAAGACGCGCGTATAAATGAGCTTATGAAGATGGTTCAGGTCCTGGCACAGGCAGTGCCCCAGTTGGCTGCGAATCAAAATGTGGGGACGGGAGAAGCTGTTGCGTCTCCTGAGGCCGCGAAATCTGGTATGTCTAGTTCTGGTATGCACTCTCGCGTTGCGGGTGGTACTGCGGGCGTACCTTTGCCTCCTCTGGCGGAAATGTTGAAGAGTTTCAAGTCTGACCAGCTTTATTCTGGTCAGGACGCAGAAAATGACAGCAAGTGGCTGGAATTCCGCGGTAAAATTGTGCCATGTTTGCGTCACCGGGCGCTGGCGTTGCTCTTATCTGACGCGCGCGACTTGGAGGACGTCAAGAACGACGAGCACTTCTCTGTGGCAGCGAATCAGTTGTTTCACGACTTTCTGTCGGCCGTGACTTCCAAGACGGCAAATGCGGTGGTGCAGACGTACAGTGAGGAGGCGAATGGTATATTGGCCTGGCGGCAGTTAGTTAAAATGCGTCGGAGCACGGGCCCTGCGTACTTTGTGAGGCAGGTCCAGGCTCTGCTTGATGACACGAAGAAGTTTGCGTCGCTTGCTAACCCGCTGCCGTTCTTCCTGAGTTCGCGGCAACTTCTCGACAGGGTGAAGGAATATGCGTGCACGAGCGAATTCCTGCCGACCGGTGAGAAATTTCATGTTGCCAGCCTGGAGGCGGTCTTTGTGGCTATGGTGCTGAAATTCTTGAACCCGGCGTATGTCTTGGTACGTTCTATGTACTCCAAGAACAAGATACCGTCGTTCCAGGAGCTGAGTGACGCGGTGTGTGACCACTTCGACAACGTTATAGCTACTTCAGCGGCAGCTACAGAGACGGGTGCTGGAATCGTGGAGGACAGGCGCAAGCAGGAGGAGCAGAAACGTACTGTGATGCTCAAGAAGGTTCCGTGCCCCATATGTCATATGACTGGGCACTCGTCCAAGGAGTGCTTTGTGACTAACGAGGGCAAGCGGGAGGAGTTCCTCAAGAAGAATCCCAAGAGGAGGGACGCGATAATGAAGAGGGTCCAGGACTACCAGAAGCATGGGAAGCTACCCAATCGTGCGGCTGCTGTCACTGAAGCTCAGCAGGACCCTGGTGTGGATGCTTCTGGGGAGGCTCTGTATGCAATCTGTGAGCTGGACAGTGTGGTTACCTGTTTCTCTGAGGACATGCCCCAGTTTGTCTCTGGTTACATTGGGGAAGACTATGCTGGTGTCTCCCTGTACAACTACTATGCAGTTCTGGGTGGACTTACATCTTCTGAGAATTCTTTCCCAGTTGGAGAAGAGGGCCAATCTGTGAGTGGTGTCTGTCGGTGGAGGTCTGATGCTTCTGTGAGAGGGCACTCTGCAGTGAAGAAGCGTGGTAAGAAGTCACACCCTTATGTGCCCAACAAGCATCGGTTCTTGTTGAACAAGCACAAGTACTTTCCGGTGGCTCCAGTGTACGACTCGTTTGTGTACATTGACACTCTGTGCACGGCCCTCCCTGGGAGGAAGCTTGAGCCTACCCAAGCCCTGTGGGAAGCAGGAAGGGAGCAGCATCTTGGGGCTGGATATCAGATATCCCCCAGGCAGCCATGGTACACAACGGATGTCCAAGGTGTGCATAGTATGTTCATGGGTGGCTCTGTGGAAGTGTCGGACAGGGCATTGAAGGTGCTGGAAGATCATCACTTTCCTGCTGTTGGCAGAGTGGTGTGCCAAGTGAAGATGGAGTGTGCCAAGCACCTTGTGGCGGAGCAGCACGGTCTACTGCAGCGTCTGATTGAGAAGGAGCCGGTCATGGTGCGAGGGTCCTTTGAGAAGTTGCAGTCATGGGTGACTTTGCTCAGCATGGTCACTCGGGACACGGTGCAGGCGGTTGAGGACTTCTGGACCTTGCTGGGATATGGTTATGAGGATGATTGGGACTTTGACTCCTCGTCTGGTGGCAGTGACGGTTCAGATCACAGTGGCTATGACTCTGAAGGCTCTTCTCATCGTGGTGATGACTCTTCGGATCCAGAAGATCATACCTCTGGAACCACACCAGATGCCTATGTGGTGTATGGTGTTGAGCAGGTTTCCTTTCAACATGCCTTCTCTTCTCACCCATTGCCTGAGTATGTGCATGCACTGGGTGGCTCTGATGTCAGTTTCATGACACCTGCAAGGGTTGCTGCTGGCCATCATGCCTGGGCCTGCCACACACTGTCTAGACTCGGATGTGTGCCTGGTCTCAGTGATTCCTCTGACTCGGATGAGGAAGATTATGCTTCAGATACTGTGCCAGCTCTGGAGGATGCCTCTGACTCGGACAAGGAGGATGATGAGCACTCATGGCAGCCCTTTGAAGGAGTGGGTATCCCCTCTGATGATTGGGCATCTGGGCTGTTTTATCCTCATTGTGGCGGTGACTCTGGTAACTCCATCAATGCTCTGGATGCAGCTTCTGACATTGGCTCGGATTATGATGGCTATGCTTCAGAGGATATGCCTGATCTAGTGGACGCTTCGGACTCGGACGAGGAGGACGAGGTGTGCATGTTGCAGCCCCTTGAAGGAGTGGGTGGCGTCCCCTCTGATGATTGGGCATCTGGGCTATTCTCTCTGCCTTGTGAGCAACACCTCTACCTCGAGAGCGCTGACCCTGGTACTGGTGCTGATTGGTATGATGATGCGCCTGATCTGGAGGATGGCAGTGGCTCTGATGATGATGAGTCAGGTGACTTACCAGGGGGGCATCCTATATGCACCCCACTTGCCCTGTGTGTTGCATCGGCGCACAGCAGGACTGACACATTCACCGGCGACCTGCCATTGGCTGCAGGCGGTGGTCAAGTGGCCATGTTGGACAGTGGTGCCTCCAAGCACATATTCAACTCGATGGCTAGCTTTGGGAGTGACTTTGATGCCACTTCACGTTCCACTTTCAGTGTGGTGCAGGCGGGCACTGTCTCATCGGAGGGCAGTGGCACAGTGACATTTGCCAAGCTGGATGTGCTTACTGGGCGCGCAGTTGGGCTGCAGTTCACTGGTGCACACTGTATCCCTGGGCAGCCTTTCAATTTGGTGTCAGTGGTGGCGCTTGAGGATGCTGGTTTCAGTGTTGACTTTGGGGCCAGGCGGATATCCAGTGAGGGGATGACATTCTCATTCTCCAGGGTTGGCAACCAATACATCATATATGAGGATCGGGTGACTGGCGCTCTGGATGCATATGTAGCCTGTGCAGCATACCACGACGACTCTGACCGAGACAAGTCGGACTGGAAGTTTGAGGGGGCTGCAAAGCACATCGAGGAGCATGGGCCGTTCTCTCTGGAACTCTTTGCCTCCGATGACAACCACATCTTGGGCAGCTATTGCACCACTGGTCGCTCTTGCTTTGACAGGGACTGGGCAGGTGAGGCGTGCTATGGCAACCCTCCCTATCAGCATGATATCATCCTGAAGTGCCTGCAGAAGGCACTCAGGGATTTTGATAGGGCACCTCAGTCCACCAGGTTTCTTTTGGTGTTACCCAAGTGGGAGACTGCAAGCTGGTGGCAGCTTACATCGCAGTTTGCCATTGTTCATGAGTATCCTGCTGGGGAAACTATATTCTCGGCTCCACTGGATGCATGTTACAACGTGGAGCACCTCGAGATGTGTGGAGAAGACAGGGTGTGGGTCAGAGAGACCAAGTGGCCAGTGGTGGTACTGTACAAGGATGGGCATACAGCTATGAAGATTGACGCCAAGATGCTTGCACATCTTCGTCTTGGACATGTTGGCGACATCACCATGCAGGACATGCTGGACGAGGGGGTCCCCATGGGCATCACGGCTGCGCAGTATGCCAAGAGCCTGGTGCTGCGCTGCTCGGAGAGGTGTGTCTCCTGCAGACTGACCAAGGCCATCAGACCTTCTATGAAGCCTACGGGCAGGGAGAGGGCTGCGGAGATTGGGTTGTTGGTATGGTCTGACACCTGTGGGCCTTTCAGGCACAGTGCTGGTGGGTACAGGTGGTTTGTTCTCTTCTTGGATGATTGCACATCCTGGTTGTGTGTGTACTTCCTGAAGAGGAAGTCCGACTACCTGGGGGCGCTGGAGGAGTTCCTGGTCGAGGTCAAGAAGCACAGGAGCCGCATGGGCCTGGAGGAGAAGTACCACATGGTCCTGCACACTGACGGCGACTCGACTATGATTGCTGGGCAGACACAGCAATACTGCAAGGAGAGAGGCATTGAGCAGCGGCATGGGTCACCATACCTCCACGAGAACCAGTCTCGGGTTGAGAGGTCCCACAGGACAGTGCAAGCGATGGCTCGGGCAATGCTGGTGACCTCTGGTTTTGGTGTGGAGGTATGGCCGCTGTCTGTTCGGCACACCGTGTACACCTTGAACAGGACCTTCCAGCGACCTCTGCACAAGCAGTCTCCCTACTTCATACTGTATGGGAAACACTATGACCTCTCCCTTCTTCGGGTATTTGGTTGTCTGGCGTATGCCTTTGTGGACCCGGACAGCAGGGAGCATAAGCTCAGTGACCGAGCGAAGCAGCTCAGGTACGTTGGTCACTCTGAGGTCTCCTCGGCCTACTTACTGTATGATCCCGAGTCCGGCAAGATCGTCAAGTCTGGTATGGTGAGGTTCCATGAGGCTGTCGACAAGCTGGGCAAGGTGGTCACCACGTGGGATCCTTCAGCAGTGGCCCCACTGAGTACCAACTTCATGGTGACGGTGCTGGATGCGGAGTATCATGAAGCCCTTCCCAGTGGTTTGGGAGATGATATTCTTGGCATTGGTGCCTATTTGCCTGATGAGAGCGACGAGATCTTGGCGGTGCTGAAGGTGCAGGCTGGGGATATGGTATGCTGGGTGAGCCTCAGAGACTATCTAGATGGCCAGCCCAAGCATATGAGTGCTGTGCGCTTGGCTATGCAACATGGTGACCTCAATGTCGACTACCCACTGTTCACTGAAGTCATGGCGGATGCTGGGAAGGAGAAGCTGGAGGCTGGGATCATATGCGCACGGGCTGTGGGACCCAGCTCATTCCCATACTGTGTGATACTGCTCACAAACTTCACGCACATCGATCTGCCATTGGGTAAGGTGCATTTCCCTCCTGAGCACACATGCTTGGCAGCAGCTGTGAAGGCGTGTGCTGGAGGATCAGTGGATGTGCTGCCACCAGGGGTGACTGAGCCGAAGGGGATCAAGCAAGCTATGGGGGCGCCAGATGCTAATGAGTGGATGGAGGCTATCCAGACAGAGTTGGAGGCCCTGGTTACGGTCAAGCGGGCTCTCGAGATGATGGACAAGGAGGATGTGCCCCCTGGGGTTCGCCTGTTGGACATGGCTCTGGTGTTGAAGGTCAAGCTGGACAAGCATAGGCAGTTGCAGAAGCGCAAGGCGAGGGTGTGTGTGAGGGGCAACAAGCAGGAGTATGGTGTCGACTATTTCGACACCTTTGCCCCGTGTACTCAGTTGTCTTCGGTGAGACTGGTTATCATTCTGGCGCTGAACCTTTCCCTGCAGGTGTATCACATGGATGTGGAGACAGCCTTCCTGAACTCGACCCTCGAGGAGGATCTGTATGTTCAGCTCCCTAGGGGGCTGGAGTATCAGGGGAGGACGTGTGCCAAGCTCCTCAAGGCGGTGTATGGCTTGAAGCAAGCGGGCAAAGAGTGGTTTGAGACCAGCGATGCTTTCATCATGGCCTACGACGAGAGGATGAGGCGCAGTGATGTTGAACCCTGTCTGTATTTCATCAGGGACTCTGACATCACAGTCATTATTCTGGCATATGTTGATGACTACATTGTGGCCACTGACAGTAGCACGTGGTATGACAGCTTCGTGGCAGCCTTCAACTCCCAGTATGCCTGCAAGGACTTGGGTGTTCTGGACCTTGTGATGGGTATTGGTGTGCGCTGGGGCCCTGGGGTGGCCTATCTCTCCCAAACTGGGTACATCTCCCAGATGATTGACACCTATGGACTCAAGGATGCCAAGCCTGCTAGTCTGCCCATGTCCCCAGGATGCTCTCTTACCCCATCTGATGGCAAGGATACCACCATCCCATTCAGGGGGCTGCTTGGGCAACTGCAGTGGATTGCAAGGTGCTCACGCCCTGACATCATGGCAGCTGTATCTGCTCTCTCCAGGTTCTGTGCGTCCTATGGCCCAGAGCACTTTGTGGCACTGAAGCAGGT
>LGRX02022218.1:0-21681 GCA_001247695.2 Cymbomonas tetramitiformis
TACGAGGGTTGGTCAGTCGAATAAGTGGGCGTTGTCGAAGAAAGCTGAAAAGTCGTCGTGGTGGAAGTTTGAGGCGGGTGAAGGAAGTTTGAGGAAAACTACGTGACGGTCGGGTGAGGTTCTTTCAAATTCTCGTGACACAAGTCGTCGCGAGGGTGTTGACTACATGTACGTGTACAGCAGGGGGAGATCCAGGCGGACATTTTCTTGTGTATAATTGCTTCCAGTCCCCCAACACCCAAATTATATTTTCTTCAGTCACCAGAGCACGGTTTTGGTCTAATATATAACTAATACCTTGTTCTAGTGCCAGGAGACCCTCATCACGCACGGTGGCTGCGCTGGGTATTAACACTTTTCAAATGCATCGGCGAAACAGGCGTGTGTTCTGGCTCCAATATAATTCCCAGCAGCGTGATTATACCGCGATTAACAGATGCAGCCTTCCGTTAACACTCCTGAACTGTCCCATTAACACTCCCTCGCCAACGGTTAACACCTTCTTCACACCTCATTAACACTTTTCCGCCTATAATATAGCCCATTATGAAATTTTTCGCGTATTAACCTCTTAGCCGGTAGCCGTTACGATATCGTAACAAACCACCCGCGGTCCTTTTGGTTTCGCATGCACGTGTGCTCACCAAAAAGGGTTAGACGAACTCTAGACATGATACAACCTAGGGTATGTGTGCATAGTGAACATGCATGCATCACTCCATGGCAGATTTGTATGGGATACACATACACTCTTATCATATTCATAACAATTTGAACCGACAATAATGCTTTTTATAGCCAATTTTGAAACGGAAATCGGCTCAAATCTGCATGATTTAGACAACTTTGACATTGATATGAATGTGCATGACCATATATGTTCAGGGTATGCCACATTCAACCATCACATATCGATATATGGGTGCTAAGGGCTATACATCCTCGCTTATATGTGAAATACACGCAGACTAATCGCTTAAGTATGGAAAACATTGCTTAAGTATGAAAAACATTGAAGAATCGCATGTTTTTTCATGTTTTTTTTCGTAAAAAGGCCACGTATATCGAGATGTAGGCACATTTAACTCAACATATGACTGACAAAAGTTTAAACATGGCCAAGGCCGATAGCATCGTACTAACGGCAACCGCTTAAGAGACCTTAGGCGACCAAGAATCGCTTTTGCGTAAAATCGATTGCTAAAATTTGGAGAAGTTTTGCTTGTATAATCGGTATATCTCACGATATATATGCCATAGATGTTCATACAATAGCTCAATTTGTAGTAGCGATAGGTGTCGAAAACATATATAATCACCGTGGCATGCTTATGTATGTGAGCACCACACCCGCTTCCCACACAAAACATGCATTTTTGGCCGGAAATAGCGTTACCGGCTAAGAGGTTAACACTTGATTAACACCCAGTTTCCACATTAACACTATTTAACACTCGATTAACATTTTTTAACACATCATTAACAGTTTTTAACACAAATCCTTCTTAGTGTGACTGTCATGGGCTGCGATTTCAAATTTGCAGGTCTCAATTTCTTTTTTCTTTTCTAGTTCGTTTCAGAGTGCTCTCTGTAGTGCATGCGATTTTATGAATATAAATTTTGCCGTGCGTCTGGTCGTCACCATCGTGGGTGCTTGGCCGAGTGGTCAAATATTGGTAAGCTGAACGCTACACGCGATTAGTAAGGGGTTCGATTCCCCTTTGAGGTATGGGCTCCCGCGATTCCTCTTGGGGTCTAGCGGTATGAGGCGATTGCCGCCAGCGACAAGGGGCGTCGTGGGTGCCCACCCACACCTTTATGCCATTTTGCGTTGTGGGTAACTGCTAGATATATAGCAGTTCCTTCTACAGAATTAATCGCGCGTTCTATTTCAGGATATCGCATGAAGAATGCCTGTTATTTTGAAGGTGTATTTTGCTGGAAATGACACCCTGACTAGTTCGTACAGTCAGGTGTCATATTCAGTGTGTCATCTTCGGTGATCAGCTTGTGTGACAAACTCAGTATATATGTCTATTATCTGAGTTTATCTTAGTTCGTTGTTTCACCGTCGGCAGCGTTCCCCCTCGTGCACTGCTGAGTTTCTAGCAGGTTATGGGACCACTTCACGCTTGCGTGTTGTGTATTTTAGCGTAGAATTTTATTTATTTTCCTCATATATTTCGAGAGAGTGTGTCCACGCCTTGTGGCTCACTCAGATTAAGATTCTTCGCTCAAGCTTTGAACTCGCGGTTTGCGAGGGACATTAGACGGAGTGGTGCTCTACGGATTTTCTTGGGTTGTTTCCACACTTATTTTCGTTATATTCTATGGATTCTTCTCAGATTTCTTCGAGTGAAGAGCTCCTAGCTCTTTTGGATTCTATTGACACTGGTTTTGCGAGAGTCTCGACTCTCAAGAGGTCTCAGTTGATCTCTTTGTGCACTTCTATGAGCGAGGCTATTGCGCATTTCCGCCCGCCGCAGATTTCTACGCACAGTTGGACCGCAGACCCGCCGATCATTTTGGAGATCATTGTTTCAGGGGGCACACAGGTTGGTGGTGCTATTTCCGATGATTTTGCGGGTTCCGCTGTTTCTTTCTGTGAGACAGGCGTCGGAGATTCGCCAGTACTTTTGGCAAATAAATCAGTTTCCACTCAGATTACTTCCACTAGACCCTCACCTATCTAGTATCCCTAGGGTGAGAAGCGCGCGCGCACAGGCCCCTCCTGTGCGTCGTGAAATGCATTACATTCACGCGCCCCCTATGCCTGGGCCTCCTTCTGTGGACATCGAGGACCAGCATTTTGAGCAGTATGGCAGTAGTGAGGAGGATGAATCGGAGTACCCCCCTGGGTATTACGATGATTCAGATAGTTGTGAGGAAGTAGAGGAGGAGCAAGATGGCCACTTGGCCGCTCCGCATTTTTCGTCCGATCGATTGGAACAGGATGAAACCCTGGACACAGGTTTCCAGGGCGACTCTTATGGCGGAGTTTTAGAGCCCCCTGTTGGGGATGAATTTTTACCGCAGAATGATTTTTCAGTTGGCACTGTTTCCTATGTAAGAGATGCTATTCCTGAGAACGAAAATTTAGAGCATTACGAAGAGTACACTGCTGAAGAGTGGGCTGCCTGGGAGGCCGAAGCCCATGCATCTTTCGACACTGGTGGTGCTGGATTTTATGATGAGTATGAATATTTTGAGAACTCGGCTTCCGATGATTACTCTGATGGGTCTTATTAATCTTTAAACAGACAGGCGGTGCTCCCTTTTGCAATTCTCCACCACTTGCTGTAGTTTTGGACCGAAGAATGTTGTATTATTTCTCACCACTTGCGGGCAGCTTTTCAAATTAAGACGAGCACATTTTGGCAGAGGCCTTTTCAATTCGCAGCAGAATTAAAAGCTAAACCGACAGGCAGACTTATTTTTTACATTCTCCATCACATGCAGACAGGCGAGATCTGTGGGAGCACCCACCACTAGCTGGCAAGGACGCATTTTGACCGATCAGATTTTATTTTAGCGAGATCTCTAGTTTTAGCAAGTATCATATTTTTTGCTTAAGCTCTCATCGACCACTTGTGACTTTTCTAGCTTCTAGGCTTAACAATCTTGCATCTTACACTGTAAGCCTAGTAGCTAGGGTGGTGTGTCGTCACAAGCTGTCCACCTCAGATGAGGTGGTGTGCTGGAAATGACACCCTGACTAGTTCGTACAGTCAGGTGTCATATTCAGTGCGTCATCTTCGGTGATCAGCTTGTGTGACAAACTCAGTATATATGTCTATTATCTGAGTTTATCTTCGTTGGTTCGTTGTTTCACCGTCGGCAGCGTTCCCCCTCGTGCACTGCTGAGTTTCCAGCATATTTTTTGTTCCCTCCCGAAGTGTTCCGGGGGTTCACAAAAGAAGACTCCGCTGAATGATATAGAGTGCCTTTGTTTATTATTATTTTTTTCTTCAAAAATTCGTGCATTTCTTTTCAAGGCGACATGCTCCGTGCGCGGGGTTGTCCTTCACGATGACCGTGGGGTGGACACACGGTGTCCATGGGACGTGGTAGCATGCAAACCGTGTGCACAAAAAAAGCTTCAAAACGTAGTCCTTGTGCGATTCGTACGAAAACCCCAAGGCAATTCATATGATTATGTCCCACGTCCGACGATTTCCGGACGTGTGTCCCACAACTCGCAGTAGACCCGACCCATTTTGTTTGTTTGCCTTGTCCACTGGGCTGACTACCATAATACATCCGTGGTACGCGCGTGCGGACGTATTTTTAGTCCATACAGTAAGAGTCAACCAATAAGAGAATTCTACGTTAAGAAAACAGCCAGCTTTTTTGGGGGGGGCGGGGGGGGGTCACAAGTTTAGGAGAAAAGCTGGCTGGTTTTAAAAGTTAAGAGATTGGCAAAAATAAGAAATATGGAGGCTGGCTAGACCCCAGGACATTTTCTTAAAATATAGCAAAATAAGTACGGCTTTGATGTTAGAAAAGTCATCTTGTGCGAGCAGACCTTCCCTAACATCACTTATAAGTTACCGCAATTGTGAACGTGTCGCGTCGTCCATCACGGTAGTGGGCGGTTTTTTCGACTTGAGGATGTGCTGCGAATCCAATACGAGAAAAACTGATTTTCACTCTTAAGGATGAGAAAAGCTAGCTGGCAAAATAAGCGGTTTTCTCTTATTTCGTCGGCTCTCTTATGTACCGAAGCTGGGGGGGGGGTCACAAGTTTAGGAGAAAAGCTGGCTGACCCCGAAATCTCTGTTTTCTTATTGGTTGACTCTTACTGTACGGTATCCACAAGCCATGTGGACAGAAAAAAGCTTCAACAGTCTGAACAGTAGGGATCCATATATATGGGTACTATAGTCGCCGACCGTATGACTATGTCCCACGTCCGACGAGTTCCGCACGTATGTCCCACACCTCGCAGTAGATCCGACCCAAAAACAAATACAAATTAGTAGTCCATAGGTACGGAAATCCTAAGGACAGACGACTAGTATACCTTGTTTTTTTTTGGACATACGTAAACCCGCGGGAAATGTGGATTGTGTGATCCATGCGCAGGGACGCATACTGTTCTGCCAAGGAGCACGACGTCCGTCCGTACGGACGGCTTGTGAAAAGCTTGATGCCTTACTGTCCCTGCAAAAGTTGTAGAGGGCTGGCGTTTTGCAGCAATAAGCAATCTCTGCGACATGTCCGTGCGGTGGGATATTTCGAGGCTGAAGATGAGGGCGTAGGAGGCGAAGAAGGAGGTGGAAATTCCGTTGATTCGGATGAAGAATCGGGCTTCACTGATAATTTCGAAGAGGACGAAGCCATCACCAAAGCAGCAAGAGATGCGATCCAAAAATCGAAAAGTGCTTTATTGACAAAGCTGCTCCCATGGACTTCGAGGTAAGTCTCGCCCAGAACCCCGATTCCGGGGCACCATTACGGTAACAACATGAACATGTTCAGTTGTCCGCACGGATAAAAGCGAAAAATCACAGCGCGTGTAGACTCGCGCGTTGTGGTGGCGGTGCGGCGGAAAATGTCGAAAAATGGCTAGCCAACGTCGCCGTCCAGCAAGGCACCGTAACGCGCGAAGTTCAGTGATTCTCCAAGGTGGATCGTAAATTCAAAACAAATTCCTCGCCGCGAGCCTCGCCGTAACATCGTACTACACATCAGAGTGCGTTCCCCAAGCGAAGACGCAACACGCGTCCACGCACCACCTACTCCAAGCGGCGACGCTTAGCCAATCATGGCAACAGCCATGAGAAAATATTAGCGTGGAATGGGTCCACGACCTAGGGGAATATACCCGTTCGGTATATTTAGGTGTGTTATCAGATACCAAGGGTAGGTACCGGTTGCAGAAATACCTATCGATATATTTTGATAACTCAAAAAAGTCATCGATAACTCCGATAATCGATACTTATCGATATTTGGGATTTATAAACGCATTTCCATAGTTAATACATTACATTTTTCGTTGTGGATTATTTGGATATCGATATGTCACCGATATTTGTACTAAAATATGATATCGGCGATATATCGATACAAAATATCGATATATCGGCAAAATAAGATATACTGGAATATCCCGGTTCAAGATATCAGACAGTCCCCATAGCTGCGGCCCAAAGACGCTCACCGCAAACCGCTCATCTCAAAACTCCCGTGAGCACCCAAACGCGCCGTCGCGCACCACCTCTCCAAGCGGCTGCTTTAGCCAATCATGGCCAAACTAGCTGTGGAAAATAGCGTGGAATGGGTCCACGACCTACTGGAATATCCCGGTTCAAGATACCAGACAGTCAGTGAACCAATATAGATAAACTCTCTCTTAAGAAATAAAACCCTAAGCTAGATATACCCGGAACGGTCACGGAGTCGGAACGGTCTCGAGTCTAGCTACCTGTGACACTCGGTGTGTCATAGCACGAACTTGCGGGTCAGTCATCAGTCCAGTGTTGGCTACCTAGATATCTGTCATAGGGGCCTGCACCGGGACTCCCGGTCAGGGTTGCCTATACAGATTTCAGCAAGATATCCATACCTGCCCTTGTTAGATACGCGGTTGAGTGTTTACTGAATACCAACTTAAACTGAATAAAGAGGTGTGATAACTTAATAACCTAAACCTAAACCCGGAACGGTCACACGGACTACTGTACTCGTACGCGTACCCTAGTCGCAATCTCAGTTTGGATTCTCTGACTCAAGGCCCTGCCTGTCAGGGCTGCCTGTAATAAATTCCCCACATTTGTTTCAAAATCGCCTATATTTATTTCGCACATTTATCACACTTTCACCTATTTTTATCGGAAATTTATCGATAAATTATCGAAAAATCTGGTAAAGTGGGCATAATAACAACATTTGCAGGGTGTGCAGATGCACCTATTTTTCGTGCATATTTATCGGCCTGTAAGGTGCAAGGTTACTGTATTCTCCAGCTGAATACGATTTATTTATGGACGAGTTACTGAATGATTGCATAATATGAAGTGCCACTTTATGCATTATTCGAAATGTTGAGTATCAGAAACAACGAACTACGGTAACGAATATTGTCTTTCCTGAGGGCGGTTTTTTAGGGACCTTTCTATCGCGCTCGTGAACTGCCATAGCAGGCCCAACTTGACCTTCTCGAATGCGCTTAAACCGGTCGAACGGGTTGACAACATGCTGGCGGCTATTCACGGGGGACTAGATATCCAGTACTGCCCCCTGTATGACATTCCTCGATGCATGTGACAGATGACTGCATTATTCGGCTCGAGACCGCGAGTCACAGCGACAGAGACCGCGAGTCAGCGATAGTGACCGCGAGCCACGTGTTAGAGTACTCGAGCATTACCGTAGCCGTACTCGTACAGCTTTACACAGCGCACGTAGCATAAGCTACTTAGACTCTCTTACTCTCATATGTTATATCTTTTACAGACATATTATCACCGTTTCAGCCTCATATTTTTGCGTACAGCGATAGTATTAAAACACTGATATACAGAATATTCTACCCTGTATGTGTTTCAAACTATCTATTAGCTATGTTTATCCGCCTGCGCTCGGCGTTCCAAAACGGTGAGTTCTAGTTCCACTTCGGCATCGTCACCGTCGTCACTGTCACTGTCGGGTCGATCCCAATCGTCCCCATAAGAATTGTCGAGTTCTGAAGCCCATCCTCCAGCCATTTAAAGTCACAAGTGTCACCGACGGACTGTAAAACTCAACGAATTGTCGAACGTTCGTTAGGTTAAAATACTGTAGATTCTGGCAGATATATAGTTCGGCGGTAATATATATCTAACTGGTGAGATAAACCCTGAGTTAAGGGTTACGGAATCAGAACGGTAAAAGTGTGATAGATAAAAGAGAGGCATACATAAATACCTAACGGGTGTTTCCCGTCTACTGGTGACGGTCACCCAGCCTACCATAGGAAGTGACATGTGACAGTTTTGAGTGTCACAGTGTCAAATCCAGCACACCACCTAGGGTGGTGACCGGAGCTAGTAGTGAAACGAAGCAACAAACTCCCTACTCAACTTCAGGAGGAAACTGTAGCACAACTGGGGGCCTGTACTCTTGGTCAGGGCGGTCCCAGTTCACAGCAAAGATTGTCAGATACTGTTGTTAGGTGCCAAAACCCTAAACACAGCTCAAATTCAGAGAGCTCTTCTGCACATCTAGGAAGCTACTCTATAGCTAATCTCTAGGCAGGCACGGTGTGATCAATCTCAGCCACTAGAGGTCTTCGGAGCTGGCGGTCCGGCTCGGAGCAGCGTGAGGGTGAAGTAGTTGCCGGCCTCCGGGGCCGGTGGTGAATCATTCGTAGAAGGAATTGTTGAATCTTCGATCACAGCCGCATGGTTACCAGAGCTCGGCTCCTCGTCATCGGACGAGTACGGCGGTGGCGGGTAAGGCGGTGACGGCGGAACATAATCAGGGTCGTCGTCATACAGCCATGGTGGCCGTGGGACATTGCGGAGAGTGTGGAATCCCTGCCGCAGCTCCCGATACCGCGTCTGTCGATGCGGCGGGATAGCAGCCGTGCTCGCACCACCCACCGCGTCGCCAAGATCGTTACGAACCATTGCAGTTGGCGAAGTCTCCGCAGCCGGGACTGCCGAGGCAGTCCACGTAGCACCACCGATCGGTGGATCCGTGCATGTGCGCGCACCGGCACCACCGACATCGGCAACGGTGTGCGGCGCGGCGGTGGCACAAATTACAAATAGTGCACACACCAAGGATGAAGTGAGAAGAGACCTCCCGAAGCCCGGAATGGCGTTCCCGCAGCCGTACCGTGGCCGCGGCGGTGCCACCGAGGCATCCTCGTCGTCATCGTCGCTCGCGGCGTAGGTCGCGGGCTTGTAGTCCTTCACGCGCTCCGGTGTCTCAACCGCGGAGAGCAAGTTCATGCTCGCGGCCGGCTCGTCGGGCGCCCCCAATGCAACCCCCGTGCTCTCAATGAAGTCGGCAAACGTGCGGGTGACGGGAGGGCAGAAGGGGTTCGGCGGACCGGTCCATTCCTCCTCGGACTCAACCGACGCGGGTGGGGAGTGCGCGGTCGGCTCCGACACCACCGGCAAGTCGGCAGTGAAGGTGTTGATGTTGAACGGTGAAGTCCCAGCCGTGCGCGCCATCTCGGAGAACTCGGTGACGGCGGACACGAGGACCTCACCGTCCTCCTCGCAGAACGAGCACGCGGAAAGATCGGTGAAGACCTCCGGCTTCCCGCCCGCAAGCATGCAGAGGGCGTCGAATTCCACGGGGTCGCCGTTGTCGATGGCGTGTTGGAACCTCGCGGCCAGCACGGAGTTCTCGGCCTCCTCGGCGAAGGCGTAGGCCGAGAGTCCGGTCCTGCCCCCGTTCGGGCAGTCCCGGTGCCAATGCCTCGCCTTCCCCTTAGCACACACCTGATTTTGGCAGTACGGGATGGTCGCACCGCTGTCGCGGTGGAAGGCCACCTTCCTTGAGACGGATTGAGACCAATTCCCCCCTTTGGGGAGGGGTGAGGCCGCGAAGCGGGTCTTGACGCGGCGGTCCGGCTTGTCCGCGCGAGGGATAAATCCCCGTGGGGACGGCTCGGACCCGGCGGTGTCGAGGAATGCGGCCAATTGACGCTTCAAGTCGAGGACCATCGTCCTCAAGTCCGCGAGCTCGCCGGGCCCACCGGAGTCATCGGCGGCCCCCTCCATGAAATGCGTGCCATGAGAGTAGCGGTGTGCGGACGCCGTGGCGGTGCCCGCCCGCACGTGCTCGGAGTAGCATTCACGCACCCATTGTTGAATCGTGAGGAGGTCGTGAGCGGCTCGTTGATCGTGGAGAAGCAACCGTGACACCACCGGTTGGTAGAAGACGGTGTCGAGGGACTTGATGAACAGCGCCTTCACGTCCTCATCTTGAAGTGTTGCCCGCGTCCTCGCAGCCTTCAGAGCGGCGTTGAAGTCGCCGATTTTGTCATGCGGGTCCACGCCCGCAGAGATGCGGATGCTCAACATGTCCGCTTGACCCTGAAAGGGGTCACCCGCCGGGATCATGCGGCGGGCAAACTCAAGCAGTACCCGCTTACCGTCGCTCGGGAAGGTGGAGTGCGAGGAGTCCATCCAGTCAGCTGCGGGTGACGTGGGGTCAATCATGAGCTCAAGCGCGGAGAACAACAAGGCGTTGGCCTCCACGCGGACGGGAAGGGTAGCATTGTCCAGTAGGAAAAGGGGTGCAAAACCAATGTCCTCCGTGACAAATGCCGTCTGCAGCGCAGAGACCACCTGGCGAAGAGTGCGGACGCGTGGCACTCAGTCCCTGAAAATCGCCCGTTCTTGTCCTCGAATAACTTTTGACGAACGGACTTGGAGACCTTCATGTCGAAGTGCTCCCGTTGAAGCGTACGCACCGAGGCTAGGAACGCAGCACCTGCTGAATTGGCAGCCGGCTGAGCTGCCGGCGGCGTAGCTGGAGTGTTGGCGTGTCTCGCAGCTGCTGAATCAAAAATCGTGGATAGCGCGCGTCGGCGATTCGCCATGCTAGCGGTGGCTCGAGTAGAAGCAACCATAGTGAGAAGGACTGAAGGGGCGGAGTGAGGCAATGAAACGTGAGATGTGCGGCAGTTTCGGGCGGCCAAGAAACGCGCGGGTCGCCGATACGGCAGCCGTGAGAGATCAAATAATTCTGGGAAGTCGTGTGGTAGCGGCGGCCAATACGCAACGGTGTGGGATCCAACCAGAAAACGTAAACCAATCCAACGTTAAGACCCGTAAGAAAATCGTCCTCCAACCGGTGCGGCGTGCCGTAAATCAACCCATAAATTTAGGCCATACCCGTGACTGCCGGCACTCTCACGCGCGGAGCGCCTCACTCCATCCCAGGCGTCCGAGCTTAGCCACTCATGGTGGCAATCTCGCAGTGGCTAAATAAAGCGCAAGTGGGGCCAAACCTGGCGGATATATAGTTCGGCGGTAATATATATCTAACTGGTGAGATAAACCCTGAGTTAAGGGTTACGGAATCAGAACGGTAAAAGTGTGATAGATAAAAGAGAGGCATACATAAATACCTAACGGGTGTTTCCCGTCTACTGGTGACGGTCACCCAGCCTACCATAGGAAGTGACATGTGACAGTTTTGAGTGTCACAATGTCAAATCCAGCAGATTCCAAAGCGAAAGGTATTTGACGTACTCGGCCGGTCTTCTCGAGAATCGCAAAATTTCGCGCACGTACACCCTATTTTTCGCCAAATTTATCGATGGATTGCGAGTTTGCGACTGGATATTGGAAGCGTGGTGGGCCCATAACCTACTGGAATATCCTAGTTCACTAGATATCAGAGGGTCCCGGACTGTATGGATAAACTCTCACAAGATAAATAAACCCTAAGCTAGATATACCCGGAACGGTCTCGCAACGGTCTCGGAAACTAGCCTACCTGTGACACAGCGTGTGTCACAGGCTCACAACACGAACCTGTAGATCAGTCAGTAGTCCAATGTTGGTCCTAGGGGTCTGTCATAGGGGCCTGCCTGTCAAGGCTGCCTATACAGATTCCAGCAAGGAATCGAAATTTCGCGCACACGAGACCCCCTATTTTTCGCGAAATTTATCGACTTATTCCGATTGGATGTCTGGAATCGAAATTTCGCGCACAGACCCCTATTTTTCGCGAAATTTATCGATTTATCACGGCTACCCATTTTTTGCAAAAAAAAATCGCGAAATCTGGGGAATACCCTAGCTGCCTATCCAGAACTCAACACCAATTAATTGTTTGTTATTTTTTTACATCGGTCGTTTTGGGGCAAACTAATTATTTAATTCTAAAAGCAATAATGTAGACACGGTACGCGATGCGTGTGCCCACCGACCGCGCGGCTTTAGCCTTAGAAACCCCAATAAAGTCGCTTCGTTATTTATCGTGTAGTGTATCTTTGTCCTTCACGATCACCGCTGTCTGAGTTTCTCACTGCCTTTGCTTATCTCGATATCTATAAAGCACGAGTCATCTTTCTTGTTATTATGCGCCGGCGAACCGTAAGTCCGCAACACTGAAAATTCACCTTAACCCCTTAGCTGCCAGCTGATGGACATGTCCATCAAACACTCAAAACGGATTTTCTCGGCGACAAATAACTCAAATTCACTTTTGAAGACAGTTTTGAAAAGCTCTTATCGAGCCGCGTGCAGCCATGTACTTGGGAGCAACCATGTTGCGACGATGCTCTAAATATTTCCCCAGGCGCTCTCTATTTTACCTTGACCATAATGAGTCACATTTAGGGCACATGTGTCATTGTGTTACAAACCCCTAATAATATAAGTAGCCCTAACCGCATGTTGAGCACTTGGTAAGATTATACCTGGAGGTATAGGGTCAATATTAGGGCTTACATCGTTAACGAATAACGATGTGCACATCCATCAACATTTTTCAGTTGACAATCACGTCATCGGTATCAAGTGTCATGTATTTCTAACGTTTGCATGTGATTCGCCTTGAGAAGACCTTTCCGACACTATTTTCAAAAGTTGAGGCAGGACCCTTATGCCAAAGTTATTGCAAATAAACCAAAATTTTCAAAACCCCGAAATTCCTCCGGCAACTAAGGGGTTAAAATAAATCGTGAATATCATTTTGTCCACCAGTTTCAAAAGTAAATTTATGGTGAGAAAAATGCGGCCAACGTTATTCGCCTAGCAACTTGATGTGTCACGTGTTTTCAACTCGGTGTGTGCCACATGACAGTTTCGGCGATTTTTTCCATATCATGATATAATTAAACCATATTTTTTCTCTTTCGACTTGAAACATCGGACAGTAAACCCAACAGAACTTTCTTTCGTGTGATGTGTCCGCCTCACGAATCTTCAGTTCCAAGTTGCACTTGAATTTTGCTTTGTTTCGGAATCGCCGATTGACACTGTGTGGTGTTCCTCGTCAGGGATAGTTTGCGTGGTTTCGAGGGGAGATTCAGGCTCCTCGAGAGCGTGTCTCCCTGAAGAGTACTTTTGCCATGCACTGCCTCACACGACTACCCGCATTGGTTGTGGTAGTGTTTTTTTCACTTATTACGGAAAAGTACGCCCTTCTAGGTGTTGGTGACCCAGCCGTCGTACCTCATGAGCCCGTGCCTCGCTGGATGCTTATGCCAACTTACCCACCTCCCGGTACACCTCCACATTGGATGTGGCCGCCGCACCCCTGTGGTCCAGACTGTTTGCTAGAAAGGAAGCGTCTTCATCTCCCTCGAGCGAAGCGTGCTCCCCGTCCGCCTCCAAGTCCTCCGTCGATTCCATATCCTCCTCAGCCACCCCAAACCCCCGGGCCCCCAGGTGAACATCGATCCTTGTAACAAATTGGCAGCAGCTCATTCGGTTTTTAAACTGACTTGAAGGTGATACTATGTCTGTAGGAAGTAGACAACACGACCAACTAGTTGCGCTGCAAAAGCTGTACGATCAGGTGAAGACGCCCCCTTTCCGATTTTCGCCTTTCGTCAAGATCTGCGACTACCACAAAAAGGATGCACGCCATGTTTTCGCGTGTAGCATAACGCGAACTTATGTGGTTTACGACGTGACTTTTCGCCACCATGCCATCCGCGCAACGGCAGCTACAAGTGTTAATGAACCTTCGGATCGCTTGAAGAGTATGAACGTTTTCGCTAATATTAGGTTCTTGCAGGGAAAGTTGTCCTTGGACGAGCTTCGCGCAAGAACTGCAAGGGTATATTATGGAAAGGATTCTAAACCTTCTCATGCAAATGTCAACTCTGGTGAGCTCCCCTCAACCTATAGGCCGGGTGGCACTATGGAGAAACAATATCAGGCTCTGATGTACACTGACTTCTTCGACTCCCCCTCATCGAAGGGTGGGAAGCTTCAAGGTGGTATGCCTTCGGAACAACTCCAGGACCATCACATCCGAGGCAACTCTAAACAAAAAGATCGCCTTAAGAGGGGTTGACGTGCCCTAAGGGGCACACAAACAACTTAAATGTCTTCAAAGTTCTATCGTAGTTCGTATCTGCTAATGCGTTCTTCCCTTTATGCCATTGTTGGAATGTAGGACCTCACACTGGAATATGCACAAGGTTGAACATAGGAATATCTATTCATGTAAGGCATCCAGTATGTAAAAGATTCCTCATTTCTGTGTAATGAGTTGTCTTTTTGTATGCAAGGGCTCAGAAATATGAGCTATTTTGCTCTAGAAGTTGTTCATTGAGAAATGAATGCATATATCTCATTTTGATACCCTTACCTAAAGCATTCTCACGAGGCAGACGGCATGTGGTAAGGCCTTCCCATTAACACTAGAACATTTTGAGCTAGAAGCATGTGGCCCACATTTTAAGTGGAATGCTCACTCTGCGTGATGCTCGCATAAGTACAAAACGATATGTGTGAATATTCACCTTTGATAGAAAGGCTTGAAAGCATAAAGCTCTTCGTGCCTTAACGTCGAGGCTCACTATGAATGTGATTATTTCGATTTATCACTTTGATAGAGCCAACTATTTGCATAAGGTATGTGTCAACTATCTCGTTAGCAGTTACCGTAATCTTTTCTTTTAGGATGGCGATAACCTTTTCGGTGCAGGGTTGTCGATCCCCAGTTATAACCGAATATGTGTGATCGATGAATAGCGTTCAATGTAATTTAAATTTGTGCGAACACAATATTTATGCAAAAAAAAATGTGCGAGCTTGCTGGAATTTGGCCGGCAGCCCTCCCGAGATACCCGGTGTAGGCCCTGGCGCTTGCCCCCTAGATTCCGTAGCTTTTCGGGTCAAATGCCAGTCCGTGTCACCCGTCACCGTTGGTCGCCGATCCGGGGTTTAGGTTTCATTTAGGAGTGTATATATATCCGTTATCACTTAATGTATTATTAGAAATTATATCATGCGTGAGCTGCGCGTTATGTGAAATGCAACGCAAGTGAACGGACGAGTGGTTTTTCGAAGTGCGCTACGATCAAGTAACCAACTCACGACGAGCTTCACGTGCTGGATATGGCACTCTAATTGTCACTTTCTTAGGTTGTATTGTGTACTCCATATAATATAGGGTGCCAACTTGTAAGGTTTCGGCTTAAGCCGACAGCTTCCGTTTTATCCGATACATAGTTCGAGACAGTGAAAGCTTTCCGCTGACCGACACCCACCATATATGACCGACACAGCCTATATATCTAACAGTTTTTGGTGCGCCATGCACCTTCCACGACTTTCTTTGACATGAGTGGCTAAGCCACTCCGCTTGGTGGGGCGTCGGGGGCAAATTTGATGGATTGTGATTTGCGGAGCGAGGTTGAGTGCTTGCGTCGTTCGGCTGATGGTGTTACTCGCCGCAGCGTAACCCTACGTATTTTTTGGGTTGTCCACGTGATTTTCACATCGACATCAAATTGATCAGTTTTTGTCGTGAACGTCTTGGCCGACGCGTTTTGACTTTCGGCATTTACAATTACTCAATTAGGAGCTTCATAATTATCCCGTTCCATCGACGGAGACTGGCTCAAGCGCATCCCGTCAACCACGCTCTCTCTCTTTGACATCTTCGCCATCGCCCCTCTACCCCGACGCTCCCACCTATAGGATCTTCATCATGAGTGTTTCATCACATGCGACACCTCCCTTGGGGGCCACAAACCGAATCCGGCTTGACACGAGTTTTTCACGCGACGTTGGTACGCGTTATCTCCCAACGCTGCTATAGCGGCCGCTGACCACCGCGGTCCAAAATTCATCTTGGGGCGTGGACCTCATCAAGCGTATCTCTAGAGACGCGCTTGGCTCGAAAGATTCGACATTTCGAGGCGACGAAAAAGACATGAACGCACTATGGACCTCTTTGGCGACTTCCCTTCAGCCTACGTTTGAGCAGAAGGAAACCACCAATGACGCCCTCTTTGACTTGGTTAACGCCACTAAGGAGGTCAACGCGATCTTGAATGGTATCCTTTTCTCGTCCTCGACTTCGTTGACCGCACCAAATTTGTTCGCACGAAGATGGGTAGAGACCTCTGGGAGGGGTTCACCCAAGGATGGCAAGCGTGCCCTCTTGGAGATTACGAAACGGCTGCTTCCTCGAGTACATCGACCTCGTGGGCACTAAACACACTATTCGATGAAAATGATATTCTCATGTGAAAATGATATTGCCTTATTTACCTCATGATAGGATTAAAAAGCCGCATTTTAACAGTCAAGAACATGCAAGTGCAGGTTGTGCATTAGATTTAATGGTTTTTATGGTACAAAATTGAGGTCAAATGCACTTTTTCGAAATCTAGGAGGAGTGAAAACACAAAGAACTTTTGACTCAGAATCTATATACACGTTATACACATATTATTTACATGTTTTTTTTTCGTCTTGCTTTACGCGTCCACTTCGGTGCTACCGCTACCGCTACGCAATTATCAAAAGCTTCGTCTTCATCGGAATCATCCGATTCATTCAAGTCACCTAGGTCCTTGCGCGTGCGTTTGGATTGTTGTGCAAGCAAAGCGACGACTATCTGCGCGTATTGCTCGTTCAGTATACTCCGTTCGGGGTCATTCGCATCCACATTCCATGCCAGCACTATTTCATTCTTATCGAAAGTCTCGGTAGACGGTCGGTGCCCCGGTGGCGCTGCGAAAGCTCCTGGGTGACTCGCAAGCTGCTTGCCGAGGTGCTTCTTCTTGGTGTCGGTGTGCTTTTGGGGTTGGAAATAGCGATATAGCAGTTGTTGAGTTGACGGATAGCGCGCCTCCACCTTCCGAGTCCAACGGATCCGACCATTCGCTTCGCCTCAGTTGTACGCGGAAAGCGAACTTGTCGTTTTCAGATTCCACCGCGAGAGCCACTGCAAAGCTGCCGATTGTCATCTGGCCGTAGGTGACCTCCCACTGGGCGTTGTCCACGTATTGCTCTGCTCGCTTTTGGGCTCGACCTTGGTGTTTCCGTTTACCGTTGTACACTTCTATCGGCGCTCGATCAATTCGGCGTTGGATGCGCACCGGTATAGCGGGGACGGCGGCAGCCCCGGCAGCTTCTATCGCCAACGCGGGCGCCTCTATCGGTCGAACCAAGGTGGCATTGCGCTCGATGGCGATTTTCTCGGGATGCTGGAAGGGTATCGCGGGCGCTTGACATTCTCCACCAGCAGTTAGGTGGCGCTGTTTCTCGATGACATCCTCGCGCCAAAACTTTTCGTGCACCTCCGTGAGCTTTGTGCCCAAAATGTCCTTCAACGCCTGTAAGGTATGCTCAAGCTTTTCGATGCCTTCTTCGGTAAAAGGAATCGGCTTGATGTATCCAGGCCCCGCGACAGGGGGTGTAGAAACAAGCTTTGGCAATGGAGTCTCGAGTAACCATTTTGGTGAAATGGAATACTGTTTGTACTGCATGCCCACTTCGCCGTGCTCGTTCTTCTTGAACTTGAAAGCCTGCTGTGCCAAAATATTGTGGCAATCGAAGACGTGACCATCAAACCAAGAGCTGAAGTCGAAGATCTTCTCGGTGTGCTCGCACATTACACCATCCGTAAAGCATTCTTGTGCGACCTCTATCATCTCGTCGAGCGTCCAAGCTTGCTTGCGTCGTAGACGCACGGAGAAGCGTGAAAACATCCGGTCAATGTTCTCGTGCGTATGTCCCACCAACAGAAAGTTGAGTTTCACCTTGCGAAAGACGTCCGTGTGAACCAGGCAAGCTGCGTATGCCAACATCAACTTGCTCTTGTTGGTGCTCACATTGTCAAGCTGTACATACAATACTTCCGGCATCGGGTATGAATTTTCCCCGTCCCCGTTGCGTCGATGCTCTTGAATGCGGAGGTTATCCCGGTGCAAAACGTTGACAAGGAAGTTCGCATCGTCCTTGAAGTTGGCGTAGTTGAAATCCATGAAGCGGCCCACGTTCTCGATCATGCTCCCCATGTTGTGCACGTCAAGGAAGTCCTTAGAGTCCAGATGTTTAGGGATACGTCGAAAGTGTGGCAGTCGGGTGGTCCACTGCGTCATGCCATCGATGATCACCGAGGCATACTTATGCCAAGTTTTGTTCATGGCGATGCTCTTGGTCATATTCGCTTTACGACCATGTTTGTAGAACTTCTGGCGCTCCGCTCGTGCGATTGCATGATGTTTGTTGAGAGGCCCGTTGTATTGCGCTGTGCAAGATACACAAATTCGGGTCAGTGAACAAATTACACGAGCATACAAACACAGCACAAAGCTATTCAAGAATATTTACCTTTTTGAGATTTAGTTAGGCCTTCCTTCAACAACTTGAAGGACGCGCAAACATCGCACTGAGAAAATCGGTTCACCGATGGAATCTTGAGCCACTTGCTGCAATCTTCGTCAAATATTTTGTAGAAGTAACTGAGAGAGCATTTTTTGCTCTCCTCATTCTCTTGCAAGCCCTCGATGTACTCGTCCCACAGCTCTTCGATGGTCAATCCATCCGAAAGGTGCTTCTCGGCTTTATCAGGTTGGGGTTGTCCATATTCGTCAGCGTATTTCTTGAGCCATGCAACGACCGACTCGCGTTTCAGGGAAATCTTGCGGTTGTCCTCCTCGTACGTCAATCCATGAACAAACGTGTGTCGGCCCTCGAGCACGCGTGTCCGCCAGTCGTGAAGATACCCGTAGCTGATGCCGTAAGCCATATAGTAGAACTTAAAGCACACCTGTTACAAAACAAAAGACACCGTCACTCAAAAATTATTAACAAATTATCAAAGGAAACGCATAAGGGTTTTTATAGGTTGGCTGGATCTAAGACGCTTGGGAGACAACCCCAGCACTGCACGTCTGCAGGCGGGACGGCCGTCGCGTGCTCGTCAGCACTCTCCGCCACGCCTTAAATCTGCGCAACCTACACCCTTAGTGGGAATCGAACCCACGAGTGCGAGGTTCATAGCCTAGCGCCGCACCAACTCGACCAACGTCGCGAATGTACTTTATGAAATTTATTTAGAAATTTATGATACAATATTCCACATTCCTGTGATGAACAAGATTACACAATCTATCACAAGGTCCAAGAAAAATTCCGCTTTGACCAGAGGCCGTTCATTAGCTAATGAACGGTTCCCGTAGCCAAAGTGTCTATGTGCGAGTCGCGCTTTGGCTAGCGACCGTTCATTAGCTAATGAACGGTTCCCGTAGCCAAAGTGTCTATGTGCGAGTCGCGCTTTGGCCAGAGGCCGTTCATTAGCTAATGAACGGTTCCCGCAGCCAAAGTGTCTATGCGTGAGTCGCGCTTTGGCCAGATGTCGTTCATTAGCTAATGAACGGTTCCCGCAGCCAAAGTGTCTATTTGTGAGTCGCGCTTTGGCCAGAGGCCGTTCATTAGCTAATGAACGGTTCCCGCAGCCAAAGTGTCTATGTGCGAGTCGCGCTTTGGCCAGAGGCCGTTCATTAGCTAATGAACGGTTCCCGCAGCCAAAGTGTCTATGTGCGCGAGTCGCGCTTTGGCCAGAGGCCGTTCATTAGCTAATGAACGAGTTCAAAAATAAACATACCTGCTTCTTGGCCAAAAAGTATTTGAAGTCGAATTTGTCTTCAGATCGTAAGCTGTTTTTTAGCAAGTCTTTCACGAAGTATTCCTTCTTATCTTTTTGCGACATGCTGAAAATATTTTCGCGAAAAGACTTAATATCTGCCGATGAGAAAGATAGACAGCAGTGCGACTTGCAATTGCACTTAATGGTTTCTGCCATTGATATACTGTCAGCCTGCAAACGTCGCTGCTTGATACTACTAATTACGCCTTCATATTTCTTCTTGCGTATGTCGGATTCGTACGGTTTGCGCACAACAATCTGCTTGTTTACTTCACCGTTTAAACACCGAAGAGTGTCTCCATTAAGCAAGTCTAAACTTGTCTCTGAAAATTCTGTATCAAGTCTGCTTTTTATCTCTTTTAAGTCAATTTCGCGCAAAGCGCGTGTCCCGGAAACGCGTGAAGAATTAGAGCTAACTTCCGATCTAGACGTCAAAGGCGCGTTCCAAAGGACCAATTGCGTATTTGCGCTCGGGGCTATGCTTGAAATTGGCTCATGATCAAAGAAGTCAGCCCCTATTTCCATAGAATCTTCAATAACTATTCCCGGGCACGGTTTGCAGATAATCTCGCAACCCTCATCAAAAGGAATAGAAAACATATTTTCGTCAAAATTAGCCGTCATTAGCTGATGAAGCCGTTTATTACGTTCTGAAAATGATATGGACTTGCGAGTCAACGGAGGATTTCTATCTTTTTGGATCGATCGATTCTCGATTTCAGCGCAAATGACACCAGGATATCTTCAAATCATATCCTTGATCTGAACAGACCGAATCAGGAAGCGACAGCAAATGTCATTTCTGACAAAATTTGTCATCGATATTTGACATGTCATTTTTAGCCGACAGAAATGACTTACAATATTTTGCTAAAGTTACATCACTTTTTCAAAGTTCCTTCACACACACCCCTTTCACAGTTGACAGCCAATTTCTCTCATTTCAGTATGGCGACAGCAGAAACATTTCAAGCACTGAGAGGAATTTATGTTTTCCAAGACTATCTCTGCAAGAAGTGGAGCATTGTTAGAACAATTCAAACCGACAGTCCTGCAGACACCTTGCGGTTGATAATCCACTCAGATGACCCGCAAGAGGAGGCTGAAGAAATGTTTTACAATTTTCCCAAAAACACCCCTACGACTGTAAATACAGACGGTACCCTTCAGTCGGATAAACGCGTAGCGTATAGTATAATTGAAGACCAGACTCCAATTTTGTATTTCGTCATTCTTAGGAACAACAAGCTGACTTTAATCGAACTGGACAGCGCAAACTTTGAGGAAGCCCTGAGCCTTCCAAGGCACACGAATCGGCTTTCGGCTTATCAAAATTTGAGAAGTAGGGCAGAACAAGAAGGAAAAAGCAAGGAATTCTTTATAGCGAGCTATGTAAACACGGCGTGGAAAGCGTCGATTACAGCTCCTTTCTGGCAAAGCAAGAGGCCATCGCCAAGGATGGATGACCTCGGCAGTGGTGGCGAAATACCTGTTGTACAGGCTACGGCACGTCCCTTTCGCGCCTTGAGCCTGTACCGGGGCGGAAGGCGTTCATTAGCTAATGAACGCTTTCCGCCTCGAAACGCGCGCCTTGAGCCTGTACCGGGGCGGAAGGCGTTCATTAGCTAATGAAAGCTTTCCGCCTCGAAACGCGCGCCTTGAGCCTGAACTGGGGCGGAAGGCGTTCATTAGCTAATGAACGCTTTCCGCCTCGAAACGCGCGCCTTGAGCCTGAACTGGGGCGGAAGGCGTTCATTAGCTAATGAACAGTTTCGGCTTGTCCCAGGCTGCCAGGAGAACGGCAGTGGAGCTTGCTGCCCAACGCGCCCTCCAAGGACCTGGTGGCTCCAGAGCGTTTACTGGAGCGGGCGCTAATGTGGATATGTCTCAAGTGGCCACCCCATCTGAGGCAAGGAAGGCAGCCGAGGAGGCTGCACATGGGTGTCACGCTAAGCTGAAAGTGGAGCATGCAGCAAAGTTAGAATATGAGGAGAAAGCTGAGCTGTGCAAGAAAATCGAGATGGAGCACCGGTGGCCGAATCCGATGTCGAAAGACGAGGCGGCGGAGCAAGGGAGTGTGTTTCGTCTCCCCATTGAATG
>LGRX02022222.1:0-12571 GCA_001247695.2 Cymbomonas tetramitiformis
TATAATTATATTGTTTATCAGACAATATAATTATATCGGCCAACAACCTCCCGACGAGATCCAGACGGGACTCGAACCTGCGCGCTCAAGGTGCAAGCCCAACATGACATTGCATCTGATGACATAGCGCTAAGGTGTAGGGCGCTATGTGTTGGGCTTGCACCTTGAGCGCGCAGGTTCGAGTCCCGTCTGGATCTCGTCGGGAGGTTGTTGCCCGATATAATTATATTGTCTGATCAACAATATAATTATACTGGAAGCATTTCGGTGTTTCCATTAGTAGCCATGACCGTTGAGTTCGAAAATCTTTCCTCGGTACCATCAAACGGGGGTTCCCATAAACATTCCTACCCATATTAGTGATAGGGTCGACGTAGGCATCATATGCAAGTCCATCAAAACCAGGGCTGCTAATCGGTTTCAAACTTGCATATCGATCGATTTCGATATTCGACATTTTCAATCGATAATCGATGATATCGATTCATATCGATTATTGAATTTTGTATACAATTCTCCGTATACAATACATAAGACCGCCAATACTAAACTGAATCGATACCGATTTATCGATGAAATGTGCACAAAAATGATATCGATCGATACCGATTTCCCGTTTTTCCCCGATATATCGATATATCGGAATATCGATTAAACCGATTAGGAGCCTTGATCAAAACCGATCCTGCCATTTGCACAAAAGGGCCGAAGGGCGGCTTTCATCTGATCTGAAGGAATACATCTTCTCGAATGAATCCTAGGGTGTGAGTTCAACGGGTTGTAAAACAGTTCACGTCCATTCTCGTTTAGTCCACGGTCGTCATCTCGTCAATGATAATGTCAAGAAGACTTCTTCTAATGGCGTAGCAGTTTTTGGGGTCACCCGATTCATCTCTGCACGCTTTAAGTGTTGTATGAATGCCATGTGCACGTGTGGCATATCGTGAAAGCGGTGACGGAAATTCTTTCTTTGAGAGACAGTGCCACGACAGGAGTTTCCAAAACTCTTGTTTCCTAGCATATTGGAGTTCAGGGTACACATGATTCATTGCCGCTCTTAGTGTTAACATCCGGAAGTGTACTGGAATATCCCGGTTCACGGGTATCAGACAGTCCTGGAACCAATATAGATAAACTCTCATAAGAAATAAACCCTAAGCTAGATATACCCGGAACGGTCACGGAGTCGGAACGGTCTCGAGACTAGCTACCTGTGACACTCGGTGTGTCACCGCACAGGCTTACGGATCAGTCACGGTCCAGTGTTGGCTACCTAGTAATCTGTCATAGGGGCCTGCACCGGGACTCCCGGTCAGGGCTGCCTATACAGATTTCTGCACACCACCCCAGCACTGTGGGTGGTGACTGACAGGTAAGTCAGAGAAGTCAAGATAAGTTAGGGCAGAAGCTAGGGTGACAAGTCCTAACTGCTAATCCAACTGTGCTATTCCGATACACAAATCGGAACCCTCTAGCCGGCACAAGAGCAGAAACACACAGGCACTCAGGTCCTGCTAAACTACTGAAAAGCACTGTGTCAGCAAATCAGCTTGAAGAATTCAAAGGTGTCAAAGCAGAAACATAAACCAAATTGAAGACCATGTTGAGGTCAAAGTACATCTCAGCACACCACCAGAGTGGTGTACTGCCAGAGCCAGAAGGAAAGCTACTCGGGGTCAAAGTTCAGAGGGGCACCGTCACCACAATGTCCACGGTAGTAGCTTGCAGCACTGCTCTCCAGTGGGTCAGGCGGCCGGTGAACCACCGTCGCAGCACCCAGGGAGTGCAGTACTGCATCCAGAGTGACGGGGTCCAGCTCGGAAATACCAGGGTAGATGCATAAATCCCCTCTGCACAGCACAGGCTGCGGTGCAGCCCGACCCGATACCTGCACAGAGTCGATGTCATTGGCCGCCGTGTAGGCAGCAGCTCCCACACCCATGATCGAGATGAAAAGGATAAGGGAGAGAAGGTAATGAAACCCCCACGGGCCTGCATGTGCGGGGAAGCCCCATGGCGGCTTGCCACATCCATAGGTGCGGGAAGCACCACCAGACTCGGGCACGTGGGCTGCGGGCTCTGGCGCATGATTGGCCGAGATGGCCGGAGCGAGCCCGCGGCTTGACGGCGAAGCTGCCGTCCGCAAAATCCTCGTAGTCTTCGGTGTCGTAGTCGGTCAAGTCAACCGGCGCAACCGCGGCGTGGTTGACAGTTTCCACAACCCCCGCGAATTCACCGCCCGACTTCTCCGTGGTGGTCACCCGCGTCCATTGAAGGGACACGGGCGGGCCGTAGCCGTAGAGCTCCAGGAGCTCTTTCTCATTCTCCAAGACAGGCATAGCAGGGGCCGGCACGGCGGATGCCGATGCCGCCGCACCACCTGCCGGAACCTGCTCCTCCGGTGTGATACCTGCGCGTGCAGTGTCACACACCAGAGCCGAAGCCTGCGTCGCAACGCCCCCAGGCGGCGGGAAAGAGGCGTGAGTGTAATGTACCTTAGGCTCTACCGCCGCGTTGACCTCCGCCGCGAGGTCGTCCAGCCGCTGCAGGATGTCGTCACCGGACGTCCCCGCCACCGGCGTCACCGCGTCAACAGAGAAGCCGTAGGCCGACACGTCGATGCCTCCCACAACACCCCCGCACAGCACCGCTGGCGGACCGTACGCCGTCGCCGCGCGGGCAAAAGCCTCAGCCCCATCATCTGCCGCCTCCTGGAAGAGAGCACACCTGGCTAGCGCATGGACTCCCTCCGCATCCTCCTCGTCGATGGGTACGCAGAAAGCCGCGGCGGAAGTGGGGGAATGTTGGCGACCGCCAAGAGGGCAGTCGCGGTAGAAGTGGTAAAGATCCTTACCATTATTCTTGCAGCGGGCACACAGCGGCTTCGCCCGCTGCTCGTCGCGATCGTAGCCCACTGCCGGTGGGGATTGGACTCCCATGCGGAAGCCCCGCTGCGACTGCCCGCGCTGCTGCTGCTGCCGGCGCTGGCCGTGCTGCCGCTCGCTGCGGCGGGTCCTGCTGCCGCTGCACCACCGGCGGAGCCGCCTCGTACCTTTGTTGAACCAGCGCGGTCAGCTCGTTGATTTTGTCCAGCAGCGCCTGGTGCTCGCTGCTGGTGAGCATGGCCGACGTGCCACCACCTGCGGGCTTGGCCAGTAAGGCCTTCCCGACGTCCGTCTGCGCCCATGCCTGGTAAATCTCCACAACCAGAGAGCGCAGAGCACCAAGGGAAACCGCCGCGAGATCGGCTACCATGGGGTAACGCACCTTGACCGCGGCGTAGAACACCGGGTCAAGCCGGCTGTACAGGCTGAGCTTCCTGGTGGCCTCGGTGGGTGTCCAGTCGGCTGCCTTGTTATCCCGCACCAAACGTTGTTCCCGAGCCAAGATCGGTTGCGGGTCAACGTTTGCGGGATAACTCAGCGCGGCGTGCTCCTGCTGGAAGGACTCCCTCAGCGCTACAGGTACGCTGCGCTTGACGATGTCCACCAGCGCTCGCCGTCCATCCCGGTCGGCAGACGCGTCGGTACCCGTAAGCCAGACGTGGGCGTTTCTGTGCTTCTCGATGATAAGCGCAAGCACGTCGTAGAGCAGGGCGTTCACCTTGCCCACCACCAGAGCCTGGGGGTCGTCAAGGTCGAACGAGGCCAGCTCCAACCCGGAAGACTCGAACTCCGTACGCAGCTGAACCACCACATCGAAGAGGAGGTCCGCGTCGGCCGTACCGCTGAAGTAGTGCTTCTTGTCGCCAAGGATATCCTCGCGGATACCCTTGGCCCATGTCCGATGCAGCCGTCCTTTGTAGATCTCGTCCACAAGCTTGGACTGCTCCTGGAGATACTTCCTCGTCGCAACGTCGGCGTCGGTGTTGGAAGCAGGGTCTGGGGTTCGTAACAGCCGGTGATCTAGCCGTCGGTGTGTTGCGAACCGCGTCAGTTAGCCTCAACGAGGCGTCGATGTCGGAGTCCCTCGTGAGGGACCTCTTCGCACGTGTGTAAACAACCATAATTCTGAAAGCCTGATGGGAGGTGGTACGCTGGGGCGCGTAAGGGCAATGGCGTGGGGAAAATGCGACGTCACAATTACGTAAGGAGCGGGAAAGCCATGCGAGCGAGGGGCACTGGAAGACGTCGTCGAGGTCGAAGGTGCTGCAGACACCAACCCAAGAAGCGGTAGCATGCTGGGCCAAGGCAAGAACTATACCGTAAAAGGACATTGCGCCAACGAAGCCCGGTCCAGGTCGAATCCCCATAGCGGTGGCTCAAAGACGCACCTATAAACTGCTCATCTCAAATTTCCCACTCGTACCCAAACGCGCCGTCGCGCACCACCCCTCAAAGCGGATGTTTTAGCCAATCATGGCCAAATTAGCTGTGGAATATAGCGTGGAATGGGTCCACGACCTACTGGAATATCCCGGTTCACGGGTATCAGACAATACTGGAACCAATATAGATAAACTCTCATAAGAAATAAACCCTAAGCTAGATATTGTTAAGGACGTACAAGCGAGCCTTAAGATATAATATAATATGATAAGATAGCACAGGTGTTATTGAACAGTAACACGCGTGCAGCGTAAGAGCGGGTGATGAGTGCAGACTTCGTCCGAAGATACTGTTGTAGCACAACGCTACCTCATCTATACCGAATGCCTCCCATCTCATAGATGGCACCGTTACAGTAATCACTCACCGTTAAGAAAACCCGACGATAAGAAAGTAGCCAGCGTTTGGTACCCAAGTTGGTGAATATCGCTGGCTGGTTTTTGAAGGTTATGGCACGGACCAAAATAAGAAATATTGGTGCTGGCTGGCCGGCCTAAGATATGATTCTCCAATTTCTTATAGCTAAGAAAAAATTGCTGGCATTTGCAAATATTACATATGCTATTATAGATATGTGACATCAATATATCACTTCTCTCAATATTTCATGTACATCGATATACAACCACAATTCAAATAATAAGGGACAACTAGTACAACACATCAGATACATATGTGTGGACAGCTGGTGTTCATACGCTCATTATACTGTGAAAATTTTAAGAAAATGTCTGCGCTAGGTGCGTGTCCATGTGGATGGCTAAGAAATGCGCTGGCTGAGTGAAGAGATCGCGGTCCACTATTCATAGCGTTTTCATAGGACGCTGGCGCTGGCGGGGGGGGGGTACCCAAGTTGGTGAATATCACTGGCTGGCCCCATATCTCCTGTTTTCTTAAAGGTGGGTGATTACTGTATTGGGTTGTGAACCCAAGGCATTGGTTGAACGACTAGTATCGGCTGAACGAATAATGCGTTCGCCATATGATACTCGCATGCTTGTTCAGAACATGCTAGAAGCGAAGATGATTTCTTCTCCGAACCATTCGGTACTTCAAGATAGCATCTTGCTTCGCCATTCTCGAGTCCGACATACGGCCTCTCGATGACATGTGTCATTCAAGTCTTACCTTGAATAAATGACAGATGATGTGACTTATCATCTCGATGACATGTACAGTCATAGTCGACCGTACTGATGACTGTCTGTCATTATAATATATGACATGACTCGACATGACATGGAATGACATGTCTGACAGGTATGACACGTATGACATGTATGACACATGTGTCATCGGTCATAACCCTGACAGATCTCCCCTCTTAAAAGAGTTGTGACCTCACAACGGGCATACCTTTGTATATGTCTTTGATGTCTTTGTTGTTGTTGCTTCTGCTGATACCAGTCTTCTTACACCGATTTGAGGCGTCCCTCATGGTGTTTTTAGGATATTGGGGGGAACTGAGTCCACTTTAAACCCTCACCTTAGGCATTAGCCTTACAGTTCTTAGGATGTAGCCCCCTTTGAATTGCGTATCGTATTGCAGAGTGACGATTCAAGGTTCAATGAATTGCGTTTCGTTATACAGATTGACGCTGGAACTGCGTATCGTGTTTCAGAGTGACGATTCAAGGTATCATCCGAGGTTTACGTTACGGATTATTTGCGCTAGCCGTCGACGCCTTTGCGAACGATGATCCCACGATTTAACAATTTATAATCGCACGATTCTCGGCCTTATATATATAACTGATCGACGAACCGGTACATGTTTCCACAGTTATTATATATAGTGCACCCAACCCTTCCTCCCCTCCTGAAGACATCAAAGGAGGTTCACAGGCGGTCATGGGGAGCCCTTTGGATGTTTCCGGAGTAAGGGGCGTAACCGTTTGACCTGAGGTCCAACTGGTTGGAAGTGATTAGTGCAAATTGATTAACTGGTTGGGGTTAGCTAGTAAGTAAATAAGAAATTGATTAACTAGCTACAAAGGGTTAATTGCTTTTTTTGCACTAGTTAACTGGTGGTTTAACTGGTTATTGTATTACCAAAAATGAGTATGTGGATAATGCGGCATTAAATATTGCACATTCGAGGTCCAAATCGACCCATTCGGGTATACGTATTAGTTGTGCCAGATGGCATAATTACTGGCAACGCGAGGTACTTATAATTATTCCTATTATTAATGAAAACCTATTACATCTCAGTAATAGGCGAGCTCTTGCACAATAAGCGAAGTACATCTTTCGGGTAAGCTTAATCGAAACATTTCCGCCCTCACCTCGAGGACCGCTTTTTGAAGCTGTCGATGCCGACAGTTTCTTCTTTGTACGCCTCATAGTATATCTAAAGCCTTTTTTTAGCGCGATATACCTATATCGAACGGACAGTTCTGCAAAATTTACGAACTCTACAAGTGCTTACTGTATAGATAAAGGCTTATGTTTCCAAGAGATACCAGATAGAGAAGACAACAACTGGCTTCGTGAAAACGCTCGACACTCGACTACGTGCTCATGACACTCATCTCGGCTCACGCGATCAGGTTGATGTCAATCGACTGTGACGAAAATTTTTTTTAAAAAAAAAAAACTCGATTTTTCGATTTTCCGACCGATCGCAATGGGCAGCATGGGTGATTAACTGGTAATTAATAAATTGTGAGGGGGGTCTGACCGCCACGTCGATTTTGTCGGCGACATCGGCGATAGTAGTTCTGATGACGAAGATTAGTTAACTTATTGCCTCGCTCGAGGCGGTAGTGTATCGGTCTCGTTGAGCACCACGTGCTGCCAAGTCAGAACCTACCAGTTGTAAATATACTGTAATATATAACACGCATTGTACAGATAATACTAACTTACCTGGAGTTCCAAAGGGGTTCCGAAGGCTTGGATGCGCCTTGGAATCCGTCAAACGCAAGTTCCGAAGCGGTTCCAAACCATTGGACTAAGCCTGGACCCCATAAGATATCACTTCCATAATCGTTCCAAAGGCTTGGACGGTCTTGAACTGCACGTAGCAAGAATGATCGGTCCAGAGAATTATCAGTCTATATATCAAGCACTTGCTCATAGCGTTCCGCTCTCAGATCGGGAAGTTCCAAGGGCTTGGAATTTCGGAACACGCTCCCGTGTTGCCCAGAGACTGGGCCTATGGGGTTCCAAGGGCTTGGAATCTTTTGAAACCCACGCTCGTGCTGCGCAGAGACCGGTCCTATGGGGTTCCAAGCCGTGGAGCCTCCGGGCTCGAGCTTCATTCCTCGTACTAACAAGGTCCAAGGGCTTGGAATCTTTTGAAACCCACGCCCGTGCTGCGCAGAGACCGATCCTATGGGGTTCCAAGCCGTTGAGCCTCCGGGTTTGAGCTTCATTCCTCGTACTAACAAGGTCCAAGGGCTTGGAATCTTTTGAAACCCTCGCACGTGCTGCGCTGAGACCGGTCCAATGGGGTTCCAAGCCGTTGAGCCTCCGGGTTCGAGCTTCATTACTCGTACTAGCAAGTTCCAAAGGCTTGGAATCTTTTGAAACCACGCCCGTGCTGCGCGGAGACCGGTCCAATGGGGTTCCAAGCCGTTGAACCTCCGATTTCAGACTGCCGACCTCAGACTGGAAAGTTCCAAAGGCTTGGAATTGTCCAAAATGAATTCCAAACCGTTGGAACCGCCTTGGACCGACGACTTCGGTCATACGTAATCCGAGGACATAGGTCCAACGGCTTGGAATCGACCAGGACCCATTGGACTAACAAATTTCGGTCCAGCCCCTTGGAACCCCGTAGGACCATTGGCTTGGAACCCCATAGGACTCCTAGGGGAAAACCCAAAGCTTCACCTTGCAATTCCTGGCGGTTTCCAAAGGCTTGGAATTTTACCAAATATTTTCAGGACGGTTCCGGGCGCCCGGAATGGTGCCGTCCAAGCCTTTGGAATAATCCCTATTTTGTAGGGATGATAAATTTATCCAGGTGTTAACAAGTGTTCAGGATTTGATAAGGGGTTGACGCCCCACAGGCCAAAGGTCATTGTCTCATAAGGCTCGCCTCAAGTATGCGGCTTTGAGGAGCAGCGTCTTCGGCGAGGCACAGGCATGATGCTTCCTTGACCATGATGGAGCTGGAAAAGAATGCTCAAGATACCCGAAGACAGGAAGGCTTTTTGTTGGCCAGAGTTGCTGTCTAGATGCTTAACCTCTATGGGATTGCATTCGGATACAAATTATACAACCATACATGTGACTTATGCATTGGTGTATGACTTTGATGAATTGTCTCTTGTCATGAACCTGGAAGGAATGACGGGCAAACAGCTAGAGTGGCGGATCTCACTCACTCGGCTTTGCTGTTATGGAATTCGATGCCTGATGGCACAACTGGCAATCCTTTGCTCAGATGTTTTACTTAAGACATTGGCAACAACTTGTGTGCCGGCTTCTCTAGATTTGGGGAGAAACCATAGATCAACAATTCATCAATCAAACCACATGTTACCAAGGCTGATTCAACGAATCCTTCAACTCTTGAATTTCGACAATCAGCATCTCAGGCTGTTGACGTCAAAGTGATGGTCGTAAGCTTACAATATAGCTTATTCACATTTGAAAAATCATCGTTCTCCTATGTCAGTGCCCTTCATACAATATGATAGAGCCGGAGAAATAGGCATCTATGATTTCTTATGATGAACTTTATGTGTCAGTAAGTCAAATAAGACTTCATTTGATGCTTCAATCGGCATGATATACCGTGTCATCAACTTTATGACTGCTATGCACAGATGCTGGAACTTTTCATAAGATTTTTAATCTTCCTAGCAAAATCACAATGATCAAAATGATGTAAATCAATTTGTAGCAGCTGTATGAGGATGAATGAATCTATACTCCTTCCTCCCCTTTTAAAAAGAGGTGTATCAAACCAATCAGATGGTGATGGAGAATGCTATTCAATCATTATGTTATGTGAAAATGGTTTGATAGAAAATCAGACTGAGATTACTCATCGAATGCTTTCGAGGTAACAATGTCAATATGAACACCGATTCTCTCTACGTCATACCGGCAATATGCCTGACGTTTTTGAATGTGGCAAATGCCAGATGATGTCAAATGTCCAATGTCAATATGCAGTTTTTGGGTTGCAGCCCACATACATTGTCAGTTCAGGGTCACTATAGTGTGCCCAACTCAGACAATGTTTCTGGATAATGATTGTCATAATGAACAATGAAATCAGTGATGGTACCAACAGACTATTGGGGATAGGTGAACCAGTATGCATGTTTTTAGACGGTGTTTTTCTGTTACTATTCTCGGTTTATAGACGACGGGTGACCTGCCACGTCATCATAACGCGCAGTGTAATGCAGACACGTGGCAGCCACGTAGGTTGCGATATGCGTTTATGCGGTACGGTATGCCTTCATTATGCGGTTTGCCATTGTGGTTCGAGTGATCATCGAGCAATCAACGGAGAGAGATATCTTTTTTGGATTGGGTGTGTTCATAAACACAAGCCCCGCGTCAAAAAACGCGGCTATACAACTATCATCACACGGGTATTGTTGCATGAACGGTGTATATTCGTTTAATTACAAGTAGAATGTTTGCTAGCGTTAGTAGTGTTACAATATATATATGTCGCAAAAGCCATAAGTCAGCTGGTCGTACAACATATCATAGCGTTACTATTACATTGCAAAGTACGTAAGTTGCTACCAGGCAAGCGATCTCGAATTAGTTCATTCCACGCCTTTCAGACGCCGGAAAGTAATGGTCTACTAATCTATCAGCTCCCAGTATACTCCGTCTTCGTCGTCCATTGCTTCCTCGCACATGAATATTTCGTAAGAACAACGCATACACGCGAAATGTTCGGTATGCTCATTTATCGCAACAAGATACGAACCAGCATTAAACCATATGCGAACGTTTGCAGGAAGGTCACAATAATCGCATTTCATGACGAGTTTGCCTGAGCGTGGTCAGTTGTTAGTTGCTAGTGTCAAGCTGGGGTGGCACGATGGTGAGCGTAAGCAGCAAATGAAGGCTAAGTAAGAGGTATTGAGCTTTTATACCTGCTCAACTAAGGCAATCGCAACTGATACAGTACTCGTCGAAAGGTGTCGTTTCGTCATTCTGGTACCAACAGACCAATAGGCGTACAACGTCGACTGGAATAACCATTAATCGCGGAGTCATCCACGCTTCACCCCGTGCATATTCAGCGCGATCGGGATAGCGTTCCGGCTCTACCAATTCAAAAAACAGATAAAACCGAGTTCGTCGGGTAAAGCGCCACATAGCCATTATCAGATCATGCCTGTGAGGCATCGGCGGGCGGCGGACAGGGCGGTTTGCCATCGTTGTCAAAGTCCACTGGTGCAAATTGCATTCGGGGCATGGCATGTGCACCATCACATGGCGATGAATGGCATCTACATCGATACTGGCACGATTCCGATGCACACCAAACCTTAACACTGGAGGCATCACGAGTTTGCAGAGGCGCGTCGCTCACTCTCTGGTAGGAGGTGGCAGGGGTGGCACGATGGTGAGCGTAAGCAGCAAATGAAGGCTAAGTAAGAGGTATTGAGCTTTTATACCTTAGTCGGAGTCGGAGTCGGACAGCAACTGTGGGACTTCGGTATCCTGCCAGAACTCGCAATCCGCGCCAATCTTGGGCCAACATTTGTCCGCGCCAATCTTATCTTGGCCAATCTTATCTTGGCCAATCTTGTGATTGTTGGTTTCATCCTATTGGTTTGCGGCATTTACCTTGAGAGGCCCAAGCCCTCCTTGGCAATATTTAAATCGCTTGAGGCCTTTAGGAGGATCATTTTCCATTTCTTCCTGGAAGACACACCGCTTCATCTTTGCATTATCAAGAATGGCGGATACCCATTACGTCCTGTTTGGGATTGTTCTTCCTTACATTCGGAAAATGCGTCAATTGCGTGAGGAATACTTTGTGCAGGCATGGGTCGAAGAACGTTTTTGTGGGCGTTGGAAGAACAAGTTTTGACGTTTTCGGGCATGTTTGGTGATGTTTGGATGCCTGTAACTTTGGCTCACTATTTCTATGAATTACGTGATCTGCTCGAAGTCGATTGGGGGGATGTTCGTGATTGGGGAAATTTCTTGCAGATATTCCCTACCTCCAACTTTGAAGCCCCATATTACGATGAAGGGTTCCATTGGCAAGGACCTGGCATGTCAAACAACTTCAGATTCCGGCTAGACTACATCGATTTCGACGACTTCAAAAAACGATGGCTTCGTGAATATCATTGGGCCTGGTACAACGGCTTTTACAACGAGCATGTAGATCCTCAATGGATCTACCCGTCGCGGTACGAGTTGTCTATGAGGCCTGCCTGCAGTCGATGCCGACGCGTTGATATGGATCTTACCCGTATTGGCGACGGGTACATCTGCACTGACCTTGTCGACTGTCGGCGGATGACTCGTCTTGATTTGAATTGATGGTCGAATCTCAATCGGTGGCTTTAGCCACCACCCATCTATTCTAGAAAACAATTCTTCTCGATGCGGGCAACAAAAATATCATAAGTCACGTGTATGGTACAAGCAATGGTATAAGAACCCCGATCTTCACATTTTTTATAATCATTGTATGTTACATTATTACATTATTACATTATTCAAGAACTGTGCTTTGAGAACCGCAATCATGGCAACAAGCCCAGGTGTATAAGCGAGCATAAAATATATTGTCATCTCCATCATAGGTAACTTGATTGCGAAATCAGCCGTTGCACCAGGCCATGATCGCTTGCAACGACACGGAAACGAAAGTACACCTTTTAATGCTTCCGGTAACAGATGGTCCTGCAAAGGCAAATGAATGACAGGAGTTATGCGTCAGAAACTCGAGATCACGACGACATTATGACCGCACAGAGGTCACCTATAGAAGTGTAGCTAGCATTACGAAGTACAATCGAGGTCTTACTGACAACACCTTCGACTAGACGTGAAGAATTACAATCGCTGACCGTCTACACGGATGTGCCCGACAAGTGCGAAATCTATATAATATGGGACCTAAGAGAGTGAGAGGTCTTAGTTCTTAGGTCCCATAAGGGAGTGGCGAGCATAGCACAGTTCCAGATGCTGTGATGATATGTGGGCTTCCAAAAGTCGAGATTGTTCAAAGCGAACGCGTGCCGCTGCAGCCTATCTTCAAACTTCGAAATCTCTAAGTTTGAAGATAGGCT